>JAJIZL010047576.1:27601-58452 GCA_023969395.1 Amblyomma maculatum
GAATAATTAAATACAAAGTAGAAAAAACCAAACGAACGCACGGTAACGGCGCTACGGTCCTACGACCTCCAAATATCGCGTTCGGTGCTCTTACCAACTAAGCTAAAGCGACGGGTGTCCAACTGAAGAAATTAGGATGTGCGATAAGTGTTTGATTTTAGAAATACAAAAAACCAAAATCTACAATTGTTGACTAACAGGCCGCTTTTGGCGTCATTATATTTTTGAAATGTCGGGTATATCTGACTTCTGTAGGTAGCGTCGTGTCACCTCGTCAGACTACCACTGAGCTCAACTGTAATATATACGAGAGTGCTTTGAGCTCTGAATGAATGTGTCATGATAAGCGGCGTCAGATGTCTATATATGGATCCAACTTTAATGTGCTCTGGTTATGTCGCAGAGGTCGTTTCCAGGTATATTCGCTTCACACATTCAAACACCGTGACCTCGGTTCTCAAAGCGAATCTCCTTTCCTTCAAAACATTCGCTTGAACAGGCCGACATGAAGTCTCTAACCAAGACCACGAATTCTTCTGGCTTGTCATTGTGAACCCAGTGACTGGTGCCTTTCACGCTGACGATGCGGGCGTTGGGGAATGACTGCCTGATGTCTTCTTGGCATTCGGCACTGTCAGAGCAAAATGGGAGTGACATTTCATTACTGACGAGATAAAATACGGAGCGCAACATGCTAATTTTCGCGTACAGGAACCAAGTTCATATTTGCGCCAACTCCAAATCGTACGCCGTGCTGAACACATAAAATATACCGACCAAGATTGCATCAGGGCACAACATAAAGAGCGCAGTTAAGTAACAACAGTTGCTTATTTTACAGTATCGTCATGTAAGTGCTGATTATTTTAAAGGATATTGTTGCTCTGCGTGCACAATGTTCTAATTGTGCTAATTGGCTTAGAGATTAAGACGTTCGAGTGCTAATCCCCAGGACTGGTGTTTTATCCTGGACAGCGCAGTGACGTTTCCATGGATGCGGAGCGCTGGGCGACAATGTGCTGCGCGATAGTGATGCACCTTAAAGAACTCGTGTTGGTGGAAATTATCGAAGGTTTCTAGTGCGGCCTCCACATCTCAAGTCGCTTTGGGATGTTTATTTGTGTATTGAAGTTTGTAGAAAAATTCAGTTTTGCCTAGATACCGAGGGGAAGATGACGTACAAGTCCTTTTATGGGCCCTAATAAAAACAAACTATTAAAAATATGCAGCACTGTGTGTATGTCAGCAGCGCCAGGAAGTCAAACGTCCAGTACACAATGCTGATTGCCGCTGGGTAGGGTTAGTGAGAAATAAATACTACTCGAGTGTGGTGACCGCCACAGACACAATATTCAAGAGTAGAGCAGTTGAACATTTTTTATATTTTTAAAGCGTTTTTAGAGGACACACTCTTCACCTAGCTGGTCGATATCTGTCATGAGTTAATTAGGGTGCTGAGCGCCCGTTATTTATTACTTCATGTGCGCTGTGCAGCGATACATTCACGATGTACATGTTCAGAAATATATTGATACCATGCTGCGATATATTGATCTATATTTGACCTTGCGGCCATGATCAGGATACAGGTTGACACATTGAATTTTATATGCCAGCCTCTGTGATCAACAATAAACTGAATTAGGCCTACGTGCGCAAAGTGTTGCCTGTTAGCTGGTTTTCTGCGTTGACATACAGGCGTTTCAAGCAGTATTTACCGGTATGAGATTATAAGTTCAAGTTATAGTGTTATTTTTAAGGTAGCAGCGCGGCTTGATGTTTACTTAAAGAGAGCAGGGAAAAAGCTGTCAGGAAATCATATTCTGCTCAATCGTTATATCATGTAAATTTCGTTATATGATATCGTGGATTTTTAAACTTTAATATTAGATCTCTCGCCCTGTGGATATTTCTATATTATGGGTCACAAGAACAGTTCCTTGCGTCCTTAACTCTTTGTGGCTTCCAATACCACCGGCAGAATTATTTGCTAATTGTCGATATTTTAGTTGCTATTAACAATGCTGGTTATATATATGAGCTTTAACCTAAATGGCTGAACTGAGTACGTAGTGTAGTAAACGATGGAATTCCTCCACTATAACAGCAACGTGAATAATACCATTCATGACTGGCAAAGAACTCGACTAACAGGTATTTAAGCATTCCATAGGTCGTTCCAGTTAAGTATTTAGGCATTAAAATCACCAATCAACTGAACTTATCTAGACGCCTAATAGGGTTGGTTACAAGGTTACTTGTATTTGTCGCTACCTTCGTCACCGTATTAAACATCGTGTTCACGAAACCCTCATCTGATGTTATTCATACTGCGTACTGTTTGCTTTAATACAACGCAGCTTAGTTTAACACAAATACAGGCGTCTAAAACAGCCACGATTGGTACATTGACTAAAGCTAGTGTAACCTGCATTAAACATAACAGATTCTTCATGTACCGTCAGAAGTGCGAAGGATGAAACTTTAAAACATACCATTACAGGAATTTTCTCTCCTTTTTTATTCGGACCATGTACGAGTCGACGCAACGATCTCTGCCCGCCAGACAACACGCATCAAGGTATATCCATATATAGAGCTTTACTGTTAAAATCACCATAATTGAGCACCATACTCGAGCTCAGATCGCTGGCGAACCGCTATAGATTCACTTTTTATTGCATTATATTCAACCCAAATTTGTCCATTAATAAACCTCTCATGACGATGGACAACAGGGAACTGAATACTAGGGTGAAGGAGAGTAGGTATTTTGTCACCTCACAAATCTATCAAACAGCTAGACTGTGGACTGCCTACTAAAATGTCTGCGAATGTTTTGTGGGGTGCTAGCGTGCACTGTAGTAACTAACCTGATAACCTTGACTGTTGTCGCTCTTAGGGAATCCTTTATATTGCTTTTGCTTGAAGTCGCATAAAATGCCGCAATAAGCATGTTCGTACCTTATGCAAATGAAATCCGCGGCTCCGATGAACAGTGCATCGACATCGCAACTTTGGTTGTCGAGATAGTCAAGGGCAGTCAGAGTTTCTATGTTCTGTTTGATGGCCTTAGCGTTGAGTCGCCATTCTAACGTGACATGACCCTCGCGCAAGTTGGCCAGCAGGAACTCTCGAACATACCGGTTCTGTCAAAAAAAGATGTAAGAAAAAAGTGAGCAAACCTCGATGGGTCCGTTACTATTGTTGAAAACGGGCCAAATATTCACATTTCTTATGCATTCAGGAATTACGGGAGAATTAGAGGAATCTATAGCAGCGAGACGGCAATGCATATGAAGAGAAAATATTTCATTTGTGATAGAGTAGCACTAATCATATCTGTCAAATATTCCTAATGGGAATGGTGAAACTTCATAAGATATACTTTACTTCACGAGTTTAAAAAATGATTTGCTCCTCGTATGGTACACCGAGGCGTTTCTTTATATTGTAGTTTATATGCCGATGCGGCGTATGTTTTGGTGAAGTGATTTTACAAGGGACACCTATTTTCGAATTCGACCTCTGCAGTTCGTATATTTATGATCATTATGTTTCTTTGCCCAGTTAGCCACAATGCAACGTAAACTATGTAATAGTTATAAAGCAGTATATGATTTTGGTACCATGTAATTAGTTCAAACAATTTCACAGTATGAGAGATAGGAACAGAGGACATGGTTGTCGAAGTGTCAATCTTAGTCAACCGAAGAAGGGCAGATGTACAATGCACTAACCAATGTTTTACAAGAGAAGTATGGGATTTAGTTTGATGTAGATTTTCGGGACCCTAACTTAGCTCACACCGCAATATGTCCTCGTGGCAAAGCGTTGGTCTGCGGATTATGGCTTCCTTTTTTCGGTTTCTAAAAGGTCGCTGATGACAAACTGAGTTTGCATAATATTTAAAACTGCATTTCCTCCTGTTCACAAAGGGAGAATGCCGCGGTGTCGTAAGACAGTGCAGTCAAGGCAATTTACTTTCTGCACAGCCCTAACGTACACATGTCTACAAAGACGTCACGCCTGCGCCGTGTTCCTCAAAACGGAGATTATGAAAATAAAATTTTCTTTATTTCTCACTTTATGAAAAACAACTTTCAGACTTGAAGACAAAAAGATGACTAGTTTAGTATAGTCTTGTCCTAAATTGTTTTCATTCTCCACTACCCTTTAGGATGACGTTTCTTCAAGCTGCGACGATTATGTTTTTTTTATGTTTTGAGAAACTGTTGCATCCCATCTAGAAATCCCTATCATGGTATATACCAAACCACTTCTGTCAACCGAATATTGCCAATTATTCGCTACTTATAATAACATGGCACACCCTTAATGGTACTAAAAATAAAATGTCCAGTTCCTGGTCATCACATGCTTACTGTGTGTGTTGGTCCATTGCAGTGACGAGCAATACATTGCAAACATGCAGCGGTATGCAAAAGTTCCTCAAGCTATTTTTGCTTTTGGGGAAATAATTTGCATTTCAATTTATACTCGTGATATGTTTTTGTTAACGTTCACCAGGGGTACGCGCTGTCATTTTCGACACTGTGCATTTATTTACGATAATAACATTGAAGGTCGTCAACCAAACTATGGAGACGACATCAGAGAGAGAGGGAATATCCTAATACTTCTTCAGCTCTGTAATAGGCTGCGGGAGCAGACAAAGAAAACAGTAAAATATCACTCGTTACAACTCGTTATTCAAGCTACCGAATTGTATTAGCCGAATGGTTTGTGTTATCACTATAACCGCCGTTTAATGAGACCCCTCTCATGCGCCCTTTATTATCGAGCAGCTTCGCATTCTGATTATAATATTTTTCAGTCTGAAGGCAGCACTCACTGTTATGCGGCTGCTGAGAAAACGATCGGCCATCTGGCGGGCCTGCTCCAGGCTCATATCACGGGAGAACAAACTCATGATGGTGTCCATGGCCTTTGCTTGCCAGGGAAGCCAATGCTCTCGGAGTACTGCTGGCAAATAGGTTGGTGCGACATCCTCCAGCACCAAGCGCTCCACCGCGTCGGGCTGTGAGAAAACAGATGGTGCAAAGAGTTACTCGACAGACCCAACAGCCAACTCTGGTTCCACGGGCAGCTCTTGAGAATTCATGCTCTAGGACTTGACACGGTCCGCAGGGAAATCCTTAGCAGTACCGAAGAATGAAAATACGCTACCCTCTAATACCAGAGAAGTTATTAGGGGGAACCCTTAATAGGGATGTGTCGCCACTGTAAGTGTCCGCAGAGCGGGTGGTGGGATGCGACGTGGCGTCACCCCTCATGATTCGACCGGTAGAGTGGTGAATTATATAAAGGCAGTGATTAACCAATGCAGAATCATGGTGGTTAGTCATGTAGGTTCTGTCATTAATGACAAATTAATGATTTTGGAGGGTTCCAGATGAACCAGAGTATTACGTGACAAAGACAAGTGGTAGTCAAGTTGCATGAAAATGTCACTTTACTATGAGAGCCCATAATGCTATTCGAAGCCAATTCAGTAAATCTATTCACCTTTAATTTACATTGAAAAAATCGTCCTGCCCTGGAATCGACCTCCTACCCCTCCGATAAGCAGCTGAGCGTACTAATCAATTCCGCCACATAGGGCACGTAAGCAATACCCTTATTCTCCCTGTGTAGCGCTTCTGTCACCATGGCAACGTAGGGGTTGCGACGATGACGGCTTCTCTCCCGTCTGCAGAAGCGAGAATGAGAGCGTCATGTGCCAAAAAAATCACTGCAACTAACACGCGCCAAGAAACGCCAAGCTACAGGAACCACGGCAAGAACATTGAAACATACGCGCGCCAGGGAGCGGAAGTTTCCAGTTTTGCGGCACGGCCTTTGAACTCGGTTTTCAAAAGCTATAAAGGGGCGCGCGAGGTAGCGTGCGCAGCAGCAATGCTCAGACTTTTGGATTTCTTCAGAGATCGCGGAAGATTATGTTTTTTTTAAGCCTGTTTTGGACGAAAAACACCGACTTAACTACTCATTTATACCCGCATACCTTTTCGTCCGATTCTGCTTATTTATGATTACCACTGAAATACCATTACTATCTTTCGTAATCTCCATATATTGATACATTTCTGATGGGAACTTGGACAATGAGATTGAGGAAGAATTATTTTTGCGACTGCTTCTTCGTTTTTGGTCAATTGTTGATTCAAATCGGTGCACGCGTCCCTGTAATCCAGCAGCTGCCGCACGATTGTAGCTCACTATTTTTTTTCTTTTCAGAGGGGCAAGTTGTGCCAACAGCCATTGCAAATCCATTCACCTTTATTTAAAAAATGCATTCACTGCCACGAATTAGCTGATACCGACTTCATATTGTTACATATGCCCTGAACATTGAAGAAGACGATGATGAAAGGAGAGGCAGAAGGAAGACGAAGCTGTAGCAACGGTCATTGGTGCTGCGCATATCATACTATTTATTTAGCTTTAGCACGATTTCGAAATTTCTAACGTCTCCATTACCCCAGTCATGAGCCTCTCCTTTCTGCAGCGGATTACCAACACCTCAGATGGCCTTGGCGTGGACGCGTGTGTAGTACAAGGGAATCTGAAGTGTCTATGACTCTCTTGCGCTGTAGACTACCGAACCTAAATCTGTATTTATTTATTTCGGGGCTGTACGTTACTAAGCTCTGTGAGTCTTGCAAAAAATTGAATCCATAGATCTTTTTTTTTTTCTTCTGCCGGTGGTTCGCATCTCCGCAAAATTTACTTAGCGACTCTCCTTTCCAGATTCAGCCTTCCTCTAACCATACCAGTTCTTCTCTCCTTTAGGGCAGGTGTCAAGGGACATGTATTAAAAGTAGTGTGCGATTCTATTCATGATTTCATAAAGTAATGAAGGCAAGACTTCATTACTTTTTCTTTTCTTTTTTTACAAAATTTTAGTTAAACATCCATATACCTAAATACACCAGTACTTGACCGTATATATTTACAATCTACACTGTACCCTGGCGAATCCTCCGCCTAAGGTTTGTGCCATTTTGTCTGACATCATCATCATCACCATCATCATTGGTGCTAAGGGAAGGATAGTGCTCGACGGAACATTCAAGCGGCATCAGCTGTTGTGTTTCTTGGCACTATCATTTTGGTGCAGGTGACTAAAGATCCCTATGCGCACAGAATAGCCCTTTTAGGCGGCGAAACGCTAGATTTGCGCAGTGCCCGTCACCTACCTGGGCTCACAACAACGTCAACAACGGCTACTATGACGTCCGAGGCAGCCCCCACCACCGCCGCAACATAGGCTCAGCCAGTCATACTCACGATAATCCGCCACCCTCCCATCTTTAAACGTGAAGACAAGACACGTTGTCGATTGGCGGCACCAGTACGAGCGCTGCACCCGGAACAACCACTAGGACGCGACCGTCATGCTGGTAAACATAATTTTCTATTTGGAGGGAACAGCTCGTACGTCGTTACAAAATCACGAACAAGAGCTAGTGAACTGAAAAATCTGTAAACAAAAGCTTCCGTACTTGTTCGGGAAGGCGATTGGGCTGGCTCTCTCATCAAAAACAGAACATTCTACTCGTACCCAATCCCCCGCGGGGTCCTACCTTGCATATATTCACGACATGCTTTTGTCGTATCGCAAGGTGAAAAGCACTATGCCAGAAAGTAACAACGTAGGGCATAACCTCAAGGGTATCGCGGATGATGCGTTCAACATCCTCTTCTGTGCGGATTGCTCTACAGTCGACTTGGTACTTCAAGTCTGTAGAAAATTCGAGTAAGGCTAAACAACGAAGCCTCGTACATCATACAAGTTCTCATCCAACGAACATGACTCGGACTTTCCGGAGAGAACTCGAGGCCTTGGCTCCTACACCACTCACATCTCCGCTGCCAGGCGCCATGTACATGATGCAGGCCGTTGTTCGCCACGAGCTTGTAAACGCCGGCCTCTCCTTCAGCCCCGTGCCGCCACTGTCACCATCGCACCCTTTTCCTCTAGCGGCTGCTGCCACCACCAGCCAGGTTTCATCATGTCGTATCAGTTCAGTTCAATCGTTCAGTCGTGTCCGACTCTTCGTGACCCAATGGACCATATCACGCCACGCTTTCCGGTCTCTCACTATCTCCCTAACATCACATAACTTCATCTGCAGCGCCTCGAGGATGCCATCTAACCATCGCGTTCGCTGCCTACCCCTTCTCCAGTGACCCTCAAACTTTCCCAACATCAAATCTTTCTACACCGACTCCTCTCCTCTCATCAGATGACCAAATTAGCTCAGGTTTACCTTTCGAATTTAACCCTCCAATGAGCAGTCAGGATTTATGGTCGACAATATCGACAGATTTGATCTTCTGGCCGTCCAAGGAACTCTCAAGAGTCTCCGCCAGCACCACAATTCAAACGCGTTAATTCTTCGGCGCTCAGCCTTCTTCACAGTCAAACTCTCGCATTCATACATCACAACTGAGTTATACGGATCTTGGTTGGCAGTGTAATGTCTCTGCTTTTTACTAGGTGGTCAAGGCTAGCCATGACTCTCTTTCCAAGATGCAGACGTCTCCTAATTTCATGGCTGTAGTCTCCTTCCAGAGTAATCTTGGAGCCCAAGAAGAAAAAATCTGTCACAGCTTCCGCTTCTTGTCCATTGATGCTCCAGGACCTGATAGAGCAAGACACCAGGATCTTCGTCTTTTTAATGTTCAGTTTAAGCCCAAACTTCTCACTCTCTTCTTGTACGCGCATCTGAAGTCTCTTGAGTTCCACTTCACTTTCTGCCATTAAAGTGGTATCATCCGGAAATATAAGGTTGTCGATATGTATTCCAGCAATCTTCACTCCAGCTGAAGACTCGTCTAGACCGGACTTCCTCATTATGCACTCAGCATATAGGTTAAATAGGCAGGGCGACTGTATGCAGCCTTGTTCCACTCCTTTCTCAATCGGAAATCAATCAGTAAGATCACGCCCAGTTCTGACTGTGGCCTCTTGCCCTTCATACAGGTTCCTGAGGAGACAGATGAGGTTAATTGGAACTCCTATCCCTTGGAGAGCTTGCCACAATCTGCTGCGATCTACGCAGTCAAACGCGATCACCTAATCAATAAAGCAGAAGTAAATGGGTTTCTGGAACTATCTTGCTTTTTCCATGATCCAGCGAAGGTTGGCAATCTGATCTCTAGTTCCTCTGCCCTTGCGAAACCCAGCTTGCACGTCCGGAAGCTCCTGATTCACATAGGTGATGTTGGAGGATTTTCAACATCACCTTGTTAGCATGCGAAATAAGCGCGATCGTGCGGTAGTTGGAAGAATCTTTGGCACTGCCTTTATTTGGAATGGGGATGTAAACTGACCTCCTCCACTCCTGTGGCCACTGAAGGGCTGTCTAAATTTCCTGACATAATGTATACAGAACGTTAACAGCCTCATGGTTGAGGTTTTGAAGCAACTCAGCTGGAATGCCATCAATTGCGCTAGTTTTGTTCTTAGCAAGGCTGGCTAAGGCCCATTCAACTTCACTTTTCAGGATGCCCGGCTCGAGATCAGTAATTAAAACCGTCTTATGTTGGGTTTGCACATCTGGGTCCTTCTTGTACAGTTCTGTGTATTCCTGCCACCTCTTCTTTATCGCTGAGGCTTCAGTGAGGTCCCTGCCTTGTTTTTGCCTTATCATGCCCAGCTTAGCACAGAAGCTTCCTTTGATATCTTTGATTGTCTTATACAGAGCTCTTGTGTTCCTCACTTGGCTGTTGTCATCAACTGCTTGGCACTGTATGTTCAGGAAGGCATTCTTATCTCCCCTTGCTATTTTCTGAAAAGCCGCATCGAGAACCTTGTATCTTTCTCTTTTCCCCAACTCTTTTGCCATCGTCGTTGCCTCAGCTATTTGCAAAGCCTCTTCGGACTACCAGTTTGCTTTCTTGCATTTATTTTGCTTTGGAACTACCTTAGTAGCAACATCTTGTATATTACATCACGAACATCAGTCCACATCTCTTCAGGCTCTCTGTCTTCCTCACTTCTCACAGCATATTCTGATGGAGTTTGATCCAGATCACACCTGAAAGGCCTTCTAGTTTTCTACGTTTTCCTCAATCATAGCTTAAATTTGGCAACACGAAGCTGATGATCGGTGCCACAATCGGCCCCAGGCCTCGTTTTTACTTTTTGTATAGCGCTTCTCCATCTCTGCTGGCAAAGAATATATTCAATCTGATTCCTGTATTGACCATCCGGTGACGTCCATGTGTACAGGCGCCTCCTGTGCGGTTGAAAATGAGTATTCGCTATGGTCAGGTTGTTTTCTTGACAAAACTTTTCTGGCCTCTGCGCAGCTTCATTCGCCACACGAAGACCTAACTTGTCTAATTCCTGGCAAACAATACAATCAACCTGATTCCTGCACAGACCGTCCGGTGCTGTCCATGTGTACAGGCGCCTATTGTGCTGTTGAAGATGAGTATTCGCTATGGTCAGGTTGTTTTCTTGACAAAACTCTACTAGCCTCTGCCGGCTTCATTTTGCTCACCAAGACCAAACGTGTCTTTAATATCTGATATTTCTCCATTCCCCACTTTAGCATTCCAGTCTCCTATGAGAAAAAGGACGTATGATGATGAAGTGTGGTCTAAAAGACATTGCAGGTCAGCATAAATATCTCATCGTCAGCTTCTTCAGGAGTAGTGGTTGTTGCATAGACTTGGATAATTTTTATGTTGAAAGGGTGACCTTGGATCTGAAGTGAAATCGTTCGGTCGTTTTTGGGGTTGTATCCCAGCACTGCTTTGCCCAATCTACTGTTTACTATGAGAGCGACCCCATTCCTTCTCCTGGATTCGTGCCCACAATAAAAGACGTAACGGTCGCCGGAATTACATTATCCCATTCCGGTCCACTTGAGCTCGCTGATACCCAGGATTTCAATGTTTCATGTGTCCATGTCTCGCTTGACGACATCCAGTTTACCTTGCGTCATAAATCTTATATTCCATGTTGCTATGTGATATACCTCCTTGCAACATCGGACTTTCCGGTCGCTTCCCGACACATCCACAACTGAGCGTCCTTTTGACTTTAGGCCAGCCGCTTCATTCGTCCTGGAGCTACTAGGAACCGCCCTTTGTTCATCCCCAGTAGCACGTGAAATGCCTTCCAACCTGGGGGGCTCATCTTCCGGCGCCCTATCATTAATGCTATTGTGACTGGCCATAGGGTTTTCTTGGCAGGAAATACTGGAGTGGGTTGCCATTACCTTCTCCAATGAATCACATTTTACAGAACTCTCTGCCGTGACCTGTCTATCTCGGGTGGCCCTACACAGCAGAGATCACGACTTCATCGAGTTTCGCAAGCCACCCCCCCCTCGCCACGACAAGGCAGTGATCCATTAAGGGGATCATGTCATATACTTTAGTCGCAATCCTGCAGAGTGGCGCACCTCAGACAACAGGCCAATTTGCTTTATTTGATGTTGCGCCGCCCACACATCGTGCTATTGCCATAGCCGTGCCTTCTTCGCCCCTCGCTCCTATTACAACGTCGATCGTCGACACTATTATGGACCTCGACGCTTCTCTGTCCAACCAGAGGAGTGCCGCCCCACCTGCGATGGACCTGGACACTTCCTTCATCAACCAGATGAGCCTCGCAACGAAACCGTCCCCATTGCCCATCGCTCCAGCCGATCTCCATCCCCACTGGCTATTCGATCCCGTTCACCAGTACCTCGCCGCAGCTTCCCCCTTATACGCCGGCACCTAGTCGGTAAACTAGCCACTGCATCGTCCGGTCCGAGAGTGACGCTGCTTTACCGACAAGGGCTGCAACTCAGAACTGACCCCCGCACCCAGACGTAACCTCATTCATATTCTTGTGGACGGAGTCCCAGTTTCTGACCTAATTGACACTGATGCTCACATTTCTGTCCTTCGTTTCTCGCTTCGTCAGCGCCTCAATGCCGTCCTCAAACCTGCTTCCTCATCTACCATTTGCGTTTCTGATGGCAAGAACGCTACTGTGATTGGTATGTGTACAGCGACAGGAGGAGGAAACAACTTTATTCAACGCATTACTAAGCGTCAAGAATGCTCTGAGCCAGGGTCAGCAAGGCCAACTGATCATTCAGCTCTTCAGATCCTAACTAAGACTACCCCGTTTGAGGAGGAGGGTGTGGAATGTGGGGTGATAGAATGGCGACCGGGCATGAAAACAGGCAATGTTCCAAGTTTGCATAGTGTTTGAAACAATTTGAGCATGCGGAGGAATGTCTGAATCGGTATAGAAACGATCTGGCACGAGTAAGCAGTGTATGGAGTTTTATGGGTCTAGGAATGCGTATTTGCGTAGTAGTGAGTGATATATCAGGAAGAGAAAGTGTACGAAGATTTTCTCTAATGTTCTCTTAGTGAATGTTGATTTCTTTTTGTAGTGACAAGTAGTGTCCCAAGTGGGTGTGTAAGGCCAGGGAATCCCAGGCACCTGGTGTTGAAGTTCGCGGGCGAGGCGATGCACTAGGTCATTGCCTGGGATTCCAGCGTGACCAGGAATCCACCTCAGTGTGACAGTGTTGGGACGTAGTTTAGTGAAGCTCTGTGCCGATCATCCTGCAGTTCTTCAGGAATGCGCCCCTTAATGATGGCGCTTATAGCCTGTATTGAATCAGTGTATATGGTATATCCTGAAGAGTTAGGGGGTGCTTGTGCGAGGTCTTGAATACTGGCAGCTATTGGCAGGGTTGCGAGAGTCGCTATAGGAGGAGGACCTATGTAAGGACCGAGGGTATGTGTCACTACATCGCTACAGCTCCCAGCTGAGTAAGCAGTCGCTGAGACGTTCGTTGGGGATGCATCTATGTAGACGATCGGGGGAGCTGTAGGGTGAACATGACTGGCAACGCGAGAGGATCGTCTGCCTGGGTTAGTACCGGTGCAACGTTTTTGGAATTTGGGTTATGTTGACGTTATCCAGGAGTGAAAAGGAGGGGTATTTATAGGGAGGTCGATAGATTTGAGTACAACCTGCTGTAGTATCCAATCTCCTTTTTTGGCGCTAGAAAGACGTGCCATTTGCCGGTCTCGATGTTGTTGTATGAGGTCTCCCAGTTGCAAGAACAGCCCCGTAGAGTATAGGCGCTCCGTGGACGTATGTACAGGGACGTGAAGTGCAGCCTTGTACAATATATGAAGCACAAACCTAAGCCTTAAGTCATTGACGACAGGTTAGAGTAAAATAAGGAATTGTATATAAATGTTTGCTAAGTGCTGCTAAATGCTAATGCATGGACAAGCTGCCTGACTTGACCCTCACGTAGCCCGGCGTGCTTACCCAAGTAGCACACATTACTTGGCCCTCCTGGGACCCGTATGGGCAAGTTGGGCTTGGCAACCACAATAACACCCATGAGGGCCCCCTTTAGGGATCAAGCGGGCAAGCTCAAATTGGGCTTACCACTGCTTTTTCCATCTGGGCATCATATAGGCGTGCAAAGGGCTAACTGAGTACATATTCCCGCATCTGGCCCTCAAGGGTCCCGCTTGGGAAATTTTAGGGCCGATGCAAATAAAACTAGGGCTTTGTGTAGGAAAAGACTGGGCCAATCTAATTGGGGCTGCCCACTCAAAAGCCGAATAGGTCCCGCATGGGCCGTGGCGGGGCTAAGTACGGGTATGCTCGCACATTGCCAACATGGGACCCTTGAGGGGTACTTGAGCGAAGGTCAGATGAAAATGTGGAATTTATGCCGAAAATTCCTGGGCTGCCCCAAATAGGGCTTCCCACCAAAAACCTAGATAATTTCCGCGTGGCCGTTAGCAGCGCAGGCAAGTAATCGTTCCCGCTTCTGCCCGCATCGGTCTCTTGCGGGGCAATTTAGGGCAGATGCGATGCAAATGTGGGCCTAAAGTAAATAGAAGACGGGCTTGTTCGATTGGGGCTGCCCACGCAAAAGCCGAATAGGTCCCGCATGGTTTGCGGCCAGGCTAAAAAGCGAGCATACCTCCAAGCTGCCCACACGGGTATTTCTTGGGGTACTTGCGGGAAAATGCAACATATTGTTACACACGACAAGGAAGAAGAAGCGGGCAGTGGCGTGGGCAGGAGCGCTCGCGCTAGGCCCGCGAACATTCATTAAACGTCATCTACCATCGTCATCGGTCATGTTCTGTCGTCTTTCTTCATCGGCTTGCCGCTTCGTAACATTTGGTGGAAGTGCGGGGTACGGCATCCCCATTCTCGCCTTGGAGCATCGACGCCATCTTCAAGCCGGGACCATCACCGAGGGCCCAGGGACATCGCCGAGCAGCTTCACCCCAGCCCTTCAAGCCCAGACCAGAACAACTACCTCCGCCCAGCCCCCAGCCCGGACCTGAAGACAAGGAGAACATACATACCGATCAGAACCGAGATGAAGGACCCGAATGACCCGAAGGAACTGATGGACACGAACACGCAGCCCCCGCCCAAGCTGCCCGACGTGACCTCGAGCCATCGGTCCCATGGACTCTGGTGATGGATGGTTGACAGCTCCAAGGGAGGCGGATCACCCACGCATCAGACATCGTACCGGCAAGCCGTTCTATTCTTCCTTCTTCCTCTTCTTCTTCAAGCATCCAGACACGCCCTTCATCATGCCATAAAATTATTAACATCGCTAAACTTCCTCGTCCACGATCGGGACGATCCCTCGGTGGCCCCGGGTCATGTTACGGATGACAAGGAAGAAGAAGCGGGCAGTGGCGCGGGCAGGAGCGCTCGCGCTAGGCCCGCGAACATTCATTAAACGTCATCTACCATCGTCATCGGTCATGTTCTGTAATCTTTCTTCATCGGCTTGAATGAGGGATATCGTCGCTAGGTTGCTGTCCGAGGAGGGCGGGTTGGATGCAGCAGGAGCGAGCGCTTCCAGTTCACGACTCACGACGCCGCTTCGTAACAATATATTCGTAGTCCATGAGGTAAAATTAAGATCAGCCCAATTGGGGCGGCCCATGAAGGGCCGCAGTGGGCCCCAAATTGGCCGTAGGGTGGATTATCGATCTGAAAAGTCTCCACCCTATATTTAAGGCACCATTTTATATATGTAAATCATGTTATACGTTATACCGGCCGCTAATTGCCTCTTCTGGAGGTTTCACAAACCTGTCTTAAGCATATCTATGGGATGAATGAAGACTATTCATTTTTACTCGAACGTTTATGTGAATTATGCAGTATCGGCAGAAAATATGCAACAGTAACTGTTCCGCTTCACGAGTATGTACTGAACGACCTTCAAATGTTTTCTGCGGCATTACTATACTACACGCACCACCGAAATAAATATTCAGATCAACATGTTAGGGCCCGGTTATGTGAACCAGTCCCCATTATTCTAGTGTTGGGAATAAATTTCCCTTATGTTACTGAGTGTCGCATACAGGCAGAAAATTAGTGCTTAATGTTTCACACTTGATTATTATTGAAACTTCGGCAGCCCAGAAATTGCCAGATTCAACCAATGGGGCTTCACATGGGTCAGGCCGAAACGGACTGGCTTTCGCAAATCCCGCGCCTGTACAATTCAGGTATCGGAGGGATTAATCGACTTGGAAATCAAAACCTTGATCAATGGGATGGCACTTCCTGCACAGCGTGGGTCCCATTAAAGATTCTGGTGTGCTGCCCATATTCGTCTACCTGGGCTGAATGCGGGAAGCCCTATTTGGGCTGCCGACATGGATACTGATTGGGACCGATCGCGGCGAAATTGGGCAGCCCACGCGGGGCCCCCCTGGGTACGTGTTGCAAATCCCGCATGGGGCCCGTATGGGCAGCCCTCACGGGCCCAACGCCGGCCCCTATATCATAGCTCACTTTGTGCTACTTGGGTACTGAGTATGCAGCTAACTAGATCGTAAGCTGATTGCAAACTTTACTGGTTGTAGATACATTGGCCTGATTAGTTGACTCATGGATATAAAGTCCAAGGATCCGGCAGGACGATACACGAGGAGTGGGGTGCCCTGCTATTGTAAGATTGATTAGCTGGTTATGTTGGCGTTGATAGCGAGTTTTCGCAATGAGCAGCAATTCGAATTTTTCAGGTGCTGGAAATAACTCTACTTTATCAAGATAGCTAACGACGCATCGATACCTCGCTGTAGGGTCTCTTCTTCTGCTCCAGGAGACCCAGATGTGCACCAAAGAGTAAGGTCGTCTGCTTAGAATGTATATTTTAGGTTTGGGATAGACTCTAGAACACGAGATAGGGGAGCCAATTCTAAGATTAAAAAGGGTGGGTAATAGAGTAGCGCTCTTAGAAGTACCACGTGTGAGGGGCAAAGGATCAGATATGAAATCGGGGAGGCGGAAAATGGCCATGCGGTCGCGGAGACATGCTGTGCATCAAAAGCCTTACGCACATCAAGGGCCACTATGGCTTGGATCTGGGAAGAGGGCGGAGGGTAACATTCGATCATGAGGAGAAAAAAAAGGTCCCGAGTAGACACACGTTTTCGGAAGCCAATTTGTTGAGAGAGAAAGAAATCTGTGGATTCAAGATGAGCCTCGAGCCGACTGAAGACCATCCGTTCCATGGTCTTTCGCAGATTATAGCAAAGAAATTGGGCGGAGGTTTTGAAGCGCAGTTTTTTTGCCTGGCTTTGGAAGTAGGGCTATAAGCGATCGTTACCAAGATGCTGAGAGCGTGCTTTCTTCCGCACGTAAGTTTATAAAGCTCAGAAAATGTTATTTGTCATTGTCAGAGAGATTTCGATTGAGTGAGTACATAATCTGGTCTTCACCTGGGACTGAGTTCCGCTTTAGCTGTTCTAGTGCCCTGTCAAGATCCCAGAGGGTAAACGACTCATCGAGTTCTGCATTGGAAGCACCAGCGGACGGATGATAAATACTAGGTAGGGGAGGAGGAATATAGAGATCGCGGAGTTGGGCTGTTAAGGCATCCGCACCTAGTTTCGAATAGTGCTTCTCGAGAGTGGGAACAGGATCCTGTTAAGGCCCGAGAAGTTTTCTGAATAAGTTCCAGCTTCTTCGTTGATTTAGTGTGCCATTGATGGTGTTACAAATTTTCTTCCGTTGATTTATGTCGTGTGTAACGCAGTGTTCTTTCACCTGTCGTGTCAATTCGGCGACACGCTCAGACAGGCGAGAATTGTTGGGCTGAGTTCGAAGGGTGCGCAAGAGTCGTTTCCGCCTCTTCCAGATGCGTACAAGGTAAGGGTCCGAATTATCTGACGGGGCGGAAGTGGAACTCTCCTGCATAGCTTGTTTCTGGGCAGGTTTGAGTGCTTTTGTCCAGCTCCGAAGACTGCCAGTAGTATGAAAGGTGTCGCGAATAGTGCAAAAGGAATTCCAGGTAGTGTAAAAAAATTTGCATTTACGTGGACAGGTACGACTAGGGACAGTGCTTTGAATATTGTAATGATCGCTGAGCAGATTGTTTTCCCTGTAACCTGCCACGTGACATCTCGCAGTCCGCGAGCCACTGTGAGATCTGGAATGATGGATTGTTGGTGCCTGTAACCTTCCCGATTAATAGAGTTCGGGGTATTATAAACAGTTAATGGAGCTCCGTTCATGCGAGAAGTATGCAATTGCCGACCACCACATCCTTGTGCTATTTACAGTCCTCAACAGATGGCCTCAATACGTTATATTAGGACTCGACTTTCTAACTGTACATCCCGCTTTCATTGACTGTTGTTCTAGACTGCTTCCTCTAGACCTGCCGCTTTGTTTTTTGTTTTGCTGTTTGTTCTAAAGACGACTACTTTTGTTTTGGTGGCGTTACTTTTTAATTGATTACAAGACGTCCACGAGTCCAATTTACATAAAAAATATTTGCTTTAGTAATTCCTTTCTCTTCACAACATGACGTTACTAGGGCACTCGTATCGTCTGCGTATATGATAAACTCGGTTTCTGAGCAAATCTGTACAATATCATTAATATATAAATTAAATAAGACAAGGCCTAAAATGCTGCCTTGTGGAACTCTAGAGACTATCTGTTTTCTGCGCGAAGTGAAACCGTTGATGTCAACATACTAAAATCTATTAGATCAGTAGCTCTTTAACAAGGTTAGAACAAGACCACGTATACCATAGTGATGAAGTTTTTCGAAAGGAATACTTTGAGCTATATAATCGAATACCTGACTGAAGTCTACAAAAATTCCTATAACAATGTGCTTATCTTCAAAATGGTCTAGAATATATTCCTTATGATCCAACAGCGCCAGCTCTGTAGACCTGTCCTTCCTAAAGCCACATTGTGAGGTAGTTAGTATATGTTTTACAGAAGGGTAATATTCGATGAAGAATAACTTTTCAAGGCCTTTGGAAAAGACTGGAAGGATTGACACAGGCCTATAGTTTGATACGTCTCTCTTACCGCCTTTTCTGCATAACACAATCACGCGGGCAACTTGCCGGCCTTAAGTCGCGGCGGCACTCTTGGTGTCCGGGGGACTGCGAGATGGGATGTTGGGAGGGGGAGGGGGGGTCAGCGTCTAGCAGTCGCTCTCGACGTCATCGGCTTCGTCACCAGCGCCGTGGCTAGCAGGTCAGCAAAAACCCTGAATCAAAAATCCAGCTACAAAATTCCTGAATCGAGGGGTATTTACGAGAGGGTATTATGTTTGTACAACATTTTTCCCTCTGCCCTTTCCTTTCCATCGGGCGAGGGAGGTAAACACAGGCGCGTCGGGTTGAGTGGTGGAGTCGAACTATTGTGCAGGGTGGGTTGACTCGGCTACGCAAACCTGCAGGAAGCATCTAAACGCGGTCTAGTTGAGTCGGGGCACCGTGGGACGTCCCTCTATGGAATAGTTATGGAGGGGGACAGTCGAATAATAGCTAGAGTATTGTTCGGGCCTCCCCCTCTGTGACAAATCTCGTCTGGCGACCTCTGCAAATGGACCTTTTTCCAAAAGCGCACTCTTCTTGAGGGCGTCAGGCGGAGTACTGTTGACCGGACCGGTTGCCAAGGATTTGTGCAGAAATTGATTTCTAGTAGTGGGGTGAGCTTATCTCCCAAACAGTAGTTGAGTGCAGGGCTGGTCTCGTCTAGCCTGTGCGGAAACGCGTGAGTCATCTGTGAACGTACCTTAATACACTACCCCTTTTTCTCCCCTGTTAAACCATGACAATGACAACAGAAAGCTGGCGAACCTGGCCGCGTCTTCTCTGCTGAGGCAAGCTGCGGGAGGCGGGAAAATATAATGCGTGCATTCCTAAGGGCTAGAAGATGCTAGCATTGCACGCAATTATTCTGCTGCAGTTCATCGCGTTGATGAAGTGAGGGACGTCGTTTCCTGGAAAAGGACGCTTCGCACAAGTGCAGTAGCGCTACTTGAAAAAGAAAAAAGGCTCATTGGCAGTGTACACTTGCTTTGTGATTTACTTATCCATTCTAGTTCAATGTGTCATGCTGTTTGTGTGTCGAAACACCGCCAGCGCTCTCGCGCGTGCAGCTGAGGTGCGCCTCGGGTGCAGTCAACACCAACCTTTATGGTCAACACTGTATCCAGGCGAACGAAACGTGCTTCTTGTCCAGTACAATTGTAGTGGCTTTCGTTACTCGTTTTTAGTTTTTTTTAGTAACACACATGATATATGCTTGTGTTTGGAAAAAGCGGGCATCTCGCTGCTCATGGGGCTGTCTCGCAAGAGAAGCGACTAACCGCTAACACGATGAAACTGACGAACAGAGGAGGCCTCTTTCCTTCCACGGAAACGACTAAGCGGAATCAGCAATTCAAAGAAGAGTTCTGTCATTATTTCAACCTACCAGCTAGGTATACATCCAGACAACGCAGAATCTCTCCGCATTCTTATTATCGAGTCAGTCTTAAACTGAAAGTGATGATATTATGTCTTGCGCTTAGAGGGTCGGTATCATGCGAACCCTCGAAGGAAAACTAAAATTTGATGCTATGAAATCATGAAATGAGGAAAAAAGGTTGTCACGTGCCGCACAGATTTATTGCATGATATGAAGATTTTACGAGTTCCCAAAAAAGATAAAAATCGTAAAAGAAATACTAAAATTCTGCATTGCTCTGCACACATGATAAAGAATGCATCGGATGCTAAACTCTGGTATCAGCCCAAGTACATTGCTGTTTTCTAATTTCCCACATTTTAGGGAGGACAGGAAAAAAAGTGTGAATAAACTACTTTGACTTCGCCACCGCAGGTCCGTTCAATCATCGTCGACGACTCATGCAAGATAGTCCAGCCGAGCGAAGAAAAAAAACGATTGGCAGGGTCGTAGCAGCTAAAATGACCGCACCTCTGTTCTTTGTGCTCAACGGTTCTTCTGCGCGTCCCCTTTCTTTTGGACAGGTGTAGTAAAAATCACACAGGTTCTTCTTGTCTCTTCTTTTTTAAATCTTCCGCACCTCTCCAAGGTAGGTGCTCCTCGATTCGGCAGGCGACGTGCAGTTCACACGCAAACACACTGAGACGAAGGCCGACGAACTTGTAGTAACAAAACGAACATTAACTTTATGCAACAAGAACACGAAGCACAGGGTACATAAAACTTAGTTTCACGAGACAGAAAGGCAACACACTTTACAAAGGAGACTGAGCTAAAAACTAACAGCAAAACGAGCGCATCACTCTTCTTAACGACTTCTCAGTCGGGGCCTGCCTGCTACGCTATCTCCACCAGCGACTAGACTCAGCACAAAAGCCAGAACCGTCAGTAACTGCGCGGCGCGCTCTTAAATAGCCAGCGCCGAACCTTCTAGAAGCGGGGGAGGAACGCAAAAACAGCTTAGCGCTGCCAAAGCTATGCCTTCCCCCCTTGGCCTTCTGGAGAAGCCTCGAACATTCTCGAACGTGGTCAACACGGGCGGCCCTCCCGCGAGAAGCGAGGAGGAGGGCCGGGACCGTGCGGGGGGATGCACGCTTGACTCTGTGCATGGCGACGGGGGCGAGGAGGCGCAGCACGGTGGCAGAGATGACGCAATCGGTCGCGTCGATTTCTCGTAGCTCGGGGAACCTTCCATCGCCGTTTTCCGCGGCGCGCGCGCCGAAACATTAAAAAAAGGGTCACCACGGCCTTACAGGTGTGTTTATTTTATTTGCGCGCGTGTTTCACAAAACTTATTCTCTTCATTGTTTCCCTGATTAACAAAGAAACATTAGCACTCAGAAACAGCGGTCATGTGTACTTGACCGTGCCCCTCATGTTCCGCGAGGCTGGAAACAAGGGCATCGGTCTCGGTGACTCTTTGCAACTACCTGTTGGGTCGGCAAGTATCAAAAGGGTCGTTTATATAGGCTTTTAATCACCACGAGCGCAGAGGCGGTTTTGTGGATTCCGTTCCTGCTTCTTCGTCGTTTCTACTGTTTTTTTTTTTTGCTGCAGTGCTTGCGCCATGTTCCATTGCATACATTTTCTCTACAACAGTACCAGTGGAGGAGAGAGTGTGCTGGCTACTCTTGTCTTTCATGTTCTCCGGCTAAATTTTGTTACTGCAGAAAGTACGCCTCTTGTGGGGCATTTGTCCTCGACCTCAAACTCTACCCCCCCCCTCCCTTTCCCATACACACACACGGGCGACGCGTGCGCGCGTGTGAATAAATAAAATGAGGACTCTGTGGAGCATCGAATTGGAAGAGGGGAAGAGGACGCCATCAGCGCCTACAAAACTGGCCCCGTTCGGTCCTTTGTTCCGGCAACGTTCTTTTACAACCCCCTCTCCCTTCTCCCATTTCCCACATAGTTTAACTTGAATCCGCCTCTTCAGTGCCGAAGTGAACATGAATACATGCCGGCATCCTGCGCGGTACATAGCCTTTTGGTGGATTTCATGCCTCTTTCGCAATATCGATTCATCTAAAATAAAAAAAAAGAAATTGGCATCATTTACTTATCTACGCATTGTAACTTACTAACTCTAGTTTCCAAGGTTGGACAAGCACGAACTAAAAATAAACAAGAACGAATGTTGACTGAAATTCAAAATTATACCTATATTATCATATATGTATAACGTTTGATAAAACAAATGTTTTGTTTGCCATAAAAGGTGACAGTTTACACCCCAGTCGAGAGAGAGTTCGGGTCCCTACTATATCTATGGCATCAACAATAGGGAGCTTTGGAATAGTGTG
Organism: Amblyomma maculatum; assembly: GCA_023969395.1. Taxonomy (NCBI): domain Eukaryota; kingdom Metazoa; phylum Arthropoda; class Arachnida; order Ixodida; family Ixodidae; genus Amblyomma; species Amblyomma maculatum. The sequence continues at coordinate 49,733 of JAJIZL010047576.1, forward strand.
CCCCTACCGCTTAGTGGGATAGGGTAATAGAGCGGCAACAATGCGCACGCGCCGAGTGCTGAACAGGCGATGGGTGCGGTATTTATACTCGGCATGCCTACTTGCGCTCCGCTATTACCTTATCTCCGTAACCTATAAGGTCTCCGTAGTCTAAAGCTCATGATTACGTGATTGCACAGCGCGAAGATCAAAAGAACACAAGACAGGTGTTGCCTTCAACTAAGATTCATTGCCGAAGCCTGCAGAAATATATGCATGAGACACAAACACATTCCATGATATCGGCACTTTTCCCTTTTTGGCATCGCCTTTTCTTTTCACTTGTACTCAATTTGCATTGTGGTCATGTTGACACCACGTTTTATTTGTGTTTAGGCGGGCTAGCATACTGCAGTCAAAGCCACCTAGAATACTGCAGTCCAGTCTAACCCTCTCACGCACGGCGGGGAGGAACAATCGGGTTCATGGCTTTACAGTGGGAACTATACTTCGTCTCACAAGATGTTTGCAGCACTGCGAGAAGCAGATGCACCCCGCCCCAATCAGGATCACGGGCACGACAATAAGCAATTGTGCACGTAGGCGACTGTCGCCCCAAAAATTCGCGGGGGTGACAGCAGGAGCACAATTTTCTATTATAGAGCGCAGGGGGGAGACGTACTTAGGAGCACAATTGCAAGAACTCTTCTGCCTTTCCCAGTGCTGCAGATATCTTGCAGGAGAGGGAAGGCTCTTGTCACATTGCCGGTGCCTGTATTTTTCGAAGTAGCGGTGCGGTGTGGGGGTGAAGAGGGGTGTTGAATAAGGCAGCCCATGCTGTGCTGGAGGGAGACAAAAGTTCTTCCCTTCACTGTGTGGACTTTGGTATGGAGCCACAAAAATATATGAAAGCCCGCGCAGCAACAAAAGAAAAGCCTTCAGGCAGGTGGCCTAGCCTGGTGGCAGAATCTGAACTACTCTCAAGATGGCGACCGTAGAACCGCCACCTTAATTGGAGAAATATGAGAGGCCTTCGCCCTGCAGTGGGTATAATAAGGCTGATGATGATGATGAATGCGAAAGCAATACTACTCCAAGTTTTGAGCCTCCAGCGTAGCGCGGCCCGTAGCCACGTCTTACTCGCGTGAAGCTGTGACATCACACCCCACCTGACACTAAGCTGGGCTACCAACTCAAGCGCTAGGCGTAGCGCGGTCGCAGCCGCGGCGCAGTGCCTGACGTCACACCCCACGTGACACAAAAGAGAGAGATTGGCTGGCAGGAGCTGCCAACTTGGGTCTCTAGATTCACATGGGAGGGTTAAGTCAGAATCAGCCTGCTAGTATTCTGGCATTTACGTTACGTTTATAGGCCACCAAGGCACGTTCATACGGCTTGGTTAAAGCGGGTCTTTATATGTGGGCTGAGGAAGAAGAAAAAGAGAAGAACGCTCGGTCACCTGCAGCTAATGCTTTCAGCTCAATATTTGGTTCAGCAGCGTTGAACCCTGTCAATTTTCTGAAACCAGTTATGTCAAGGGGATTTTGAAGCAGGGAGCCACATTGCTGCGAATTTTACTCCTAGATGTAAACCAAAATTATTCCATGTTCCTCAAACATCTAGTGGGTAGCAGCGGTGGCCTAGACAAAGGGCATCCACCTCGCATGCATGAGAACTGTAGTAGCAATCCCGGTGCCGCGCAATTCGTCACTGGATGAAAAAAAAAGCAGCGTGTCAATGAAATTGCATAAAACATATTTGGGGTACGACCTGATACCGGTGAGCTACTCTGGAAACGCAAGTCCCTCATCAGAATAGGAGGTGGCGACCCTGGTGTAGTAATTGGCCCCAATCTAGCATCATTAGTCCAACAAAACCTCGGCCCTCTGTCACCAGCGGCTGCGGGTCAACTGCCCACGGCGGCGGTCAGACCTGTGGCACATCGGTGGATGATAAGAATTTCTGACTCTAAGGACAGACCACCATTGAAAACGTGACCCTGGTAACGTTTAATGCTAGAACCCTAGCTAGTGAGGCTAGTTTGGCAGTGCTCTTAGCGGAACTAGATGGTATTGAATGAGATAATCATAGCTTAGTAAGGCGAGGAGGCCAAATGAGGCATATACTGTACTGACGGACGGGCATGTACTGTGTTATCGAAGTTTACCGGAGAGGGGAGAACTCGGAGTAGGTGTCCTTATCAATAAGGATATACTTGCTAATATAGATGAATTCTAGCATTAATGAGAGGTCATGAGCACCGTAATTAAAACGCGGTATAAGCTAAAGGTTGTAGAAGTATACGTATCACCCTATACTCATGATGATCAGGCATTAGAAAGCTTCTATGAATATGTAGCCAATGGTTAAAGTAAAATCACATACTGTACTGATGGGCGACTTCCATGCCAAGGTAGGTAGAAAGCAAGCTTGAGACCAGGCATTGAGCAACTATGGCATTTAGTGAAGAAATAGCAGGGTGGAGTTAGTAGTTGATCTTGCTGAACGTAATAACTTACGAATCATGCATACTTTCTTCAGCGAACAGAAGAACTGGAAGTGGACACGGAAAAGCTCTAACGGAGAAAAAAAAATCTAGGGGGCACTATGGACCACTAAAGTGCGATGAGGCGAAAGGGCGGCTCCGTGGTTACGGCGCTCGACTACTGTTCCCAAGGACGCGGGATCGAATTCTAGCTTCGGCGGCGGCTTTTCGATGGAGGCGAAAAGCAAGGCGCCCGTGTGCTGCGCGATGTCAGTGCACGTTAAAGAACGCAAAGTGGTACAAATTTCCGGAGCCGCCCACCACGGCGTCTCCCATAGCCTGAGTCGCTTTGGGACTTTAAGCCCCACAACCCAACCTAACCCCATTATAGCGCTGAGGATCGTAGCCTCCACTACTGCACCTTTATCTCGCTCTCTTCTTTCACTCCCACTTTCCTGCCTTCCTTTACGGTGTGGTTCATGGGTACGCCTAGAATGGTGACATATACTGCACTTTTTCTTTCCTGTAATTCATTTTCAAACGCTTCTCAAACCTGCTCTTCTAACGCCTCCTAGACATATTGGTCTGCTTTGTTGCTGAACACAGGGACGTATCAGGGCCGAACACTGACGTAGCTTTCGGCGTGCCACAAGGATCTGTGCTGGGGGAACTGCTCTTAAATAGAGCAATTATTTGATACAAAATAATTTTTTTAAATGCGCTTGTATGCAGATGGTTCTGCTATGTACCGATTAATTAACTCACCTAGTGATTACGAGCAACGAACGCTTCATTTTCGTCATTCTGCTCATGGTGTGAAACATGGCAAAGGTAAATAAATTTCCGTAAATATGCATGTCATTCAGTAAAAGAACAGCCCCATTATCTTACTCATGTTCCATTCAATGGTGAATCTTTGAAACAGGTGTCTGAATACAAATATTTAGGTATTCTTTTTGCATCTAATTTGTCGCCGCCAAAATACAATAACACAATATTCAACAATGCATTGCGCAGGCTAGGGTACCTGAAACGGTCTCTTTCTGTTGCTCCTCAAGAAGCTAAATTGGTTACTTACAAAGCTGTAATGCGCCCACTTTTACAGTATGGGCCAATAATATGGAACCCCCATAAACCAACCAACATCAATAAACTTGAATGGGTTCAAAGAAAATTAGTGCGGTTTATGTGCCGAAGGTTGATAGGAACTTTTCTTCATCATATGCTATTCCTGACCTAAATCTTTCTCCGTTGGGTACTCATCGCCACAATGAGTGTTTAAACTATTTTTACAATATTGTTCATTCACCTCGTTTTGCACTATTGAAAGAATACCTACAGTCTTCAACACCTTCATCTACAAGGAACTACCATTCATTGAATGTGTCGCCTATATATGCATACACAGACGCTTTAAAATTTAGCTTCATCCCTCGTGTCATTGAGCGCTGGAATTCTCTGCCCGGTGATGTGCGCTCGTTGCCATTAAAACACTTTCTGAGCATTGTTGGAAATTCCTGACTATGTCGTTTACTGCTATACTGCACGACTTTGGCTATTGTGGCTGTTGATCGTTTGATTGCTGCTAAACTCCTCACTCTACCGCTAACTCACTGTACTGTTTATTGCTGTTGAAAGTTTATTATGCTGTACGTTTCCCCACTCCTGCAATAGCCACCGACGGGGCTGCATTATATGTAAATAAATAATTACAATAAATAGGCAAATAAATAAATTTATAAATAAAGAGTCTTGGTTGGGGGTTGCTGCTCCTGGCCCTATGGGGCTGGGACTGGTAGATCACTGCTGCTCGCGGTAGGGCCAGCCTGCCACCATATTTTATCGGTTTTAGGTCGTCATTGCACCCGCTACCATTTCGGAAGTGGATGGTGGTGGTGGTGAAAACATTTATTGCATATTTAGAGGTTTGACGCGGAGCCTGATCTCAACTATGGGGCTGAGACATGGAGGTTAACGAAAAGGGTTGTACTTGAATTGAGGATAATACAGAGGGCCAAGTAATGGAAAATGGTAGGTGTAACACTAAGCGATAGAAAGCATGTAGAGTTGGTCAGGGAAATAACTCAAGTTAGTGACATTCTAGTCGAAATGAAGAAATGGACATCGGCAGGACAAGTAGTTCGGATAGAGGGTAACCGATGGTCTCAAAGTGTGACCAATTGGATTCCAAGAGAACGTAAGCATACCAGGGGCGGCCGAAAATTGGGTGGGTGGATTAAGAAATTCGAAGGGGTCAAGTGGGTGCCGATAGAACAGGACCGGGTTAATAGGAGGAAAATGGTAGAGGAAACTGCCTAGCAGTGTGTACCGTCCTGCTGCTGATGATGATGATGATACCATTGAGGAGGAATATTTTTATCGAGAGTCTTTGCGCAAGACCTGTTTCGAGACTAAATCACCCTTGGCTATTTTTAACTAGAGGTTTTAATTTCTATTTTGTGCCTTAGCTCCAGCGTCGATCTGGTCCCTCCTGCGAATGAGAGCATTCCTGTCGGCTGCTCATGACCCTATATTATACTTTCGGAGAGGTAGCATGCGCAGCTTTCGTGGTACGTGCCTTTTTGAAGATACACCTAAAGCTTAACAGTCCAATAGGGTATAACATCGGTAGATGAAATGGGATCCCTAGTGTTTATATGTCACTGTGGAGAAAGAAAAAAAAAGATTCAAATGCAAAGAAAATGGAGGAAAATAAAAATGGTAAAATAACGATAATCAGCAGTAAAGCAGTTCAATTCATTAGTGTAAGGGGCACTAGTCCTGACTACTATTCAAAGGGAATGCTGGTAAGTTTTAAACGCCTACGATTACTACGATCAATGCGGATACAGCGAGGTCTTCGCAGTTATTGCACTCACATTGTAATTATTGCACCCACCCACATATTGTACAGTTTTCAGCCCGGTAGCAATAATAACCACAGACTACATAATAACCATAATAATAACCATAGTATAGATGATGATGTTTCATCATTGTGTAGCTAGGAGGATTAGTCAGTAGGTTAGGGCAGATTATCTGTGTTTTCTGAAGGAGCTGATAGGATCATCTAGCCTGTATATTCTCGCCTTTTTAGGCTTTGTCGGCAAGCTGAGCTCTCCTACCCTGGTGACGGCGAACTTCATGGCGACCCGGCCGCCCAGGCTATGTCCCACGAAGGAGGCCTTGCTGAAGCCCCGATCTCGGAGGAAGAGTTCCAGGTCGGCGCTCATCAGAGGATAGTCCATGTCGTCCGTGTGCGGGCTGTCCCCATGGTTGCGTAAGTCCACTGCGAACACCTGTGCATGGCGAGGCCCAGGTGCGAGAAAATTGTGATGCTGAACACCAACACATGGGCTCGAAAGAGAATTTGCTTCCTCCTAAAAAAGTGTTCGGCTTCACGGTTGTACTGGCTACGTAAGCATAATCAATTCAGTTCAGTTCAATCGTTCAGTCGTGTCCGACTCTTCGTGACCCTATGGACCATATCACGCCATGCTTTGCGGTCTCTCACTATCTTCCTAACATCACATAACTTCATCTGCAGCGCCTCGAGGATGCCATCTAAACATAAGCATAATAACCCTTCTCTAAGTCAACTGTATCGCTGTCGGTGCATGAAAGTGTTTACTAACAATTTTACTGCAATGGAGATCAACAAAAAGAAAGGAAAAACCTGCGCGTTTATCTGACGATCATTGTATGTGCTATCCAGGTTGTATTCGAGACACTGGGAGCCAAAGCGTCTGCTTCGTATAGAACATGCAGCTATAGTCGGTCACTTGGCGTGTCGTGAACCTGGTGATGCTTTGTGTATAAAGATGGATAGATGAATGAACGGATGGCTGAAAACGGTTTGGAGGGCAGGAGGTTCATCCCTTTGGAAACGGTGTGGTGACAGCTGCCATCATGCTCGACATTGTTCTCATCTTCTTATTGGTGTTCTACATTAGTGCATACATTCGCGGTATTCCAAATACAATCTATAACCTGCACTTCTGCGGTTATATAACCTCTCTGCAATTGAGCCGCCAGTGTTCTCGCTCTTTAGTTACACTGCACCTAACACCTAACAATTCTGGTTTGTAAACTCTAGGATCTCAGGGAACGACTCTTCCTGCAGCGACCACTGCACGGATGAAATGGCGTTGATGTGCAAAGTATGGAGATCTTTTACAGATTTGTTAACTACTCCACACACGTCACCTTGGTTAAATTTCTCCTTGAACTTCCGCTTCATATGGCATTTTGATATTGCTTCAAAGACTAGAACACTGCCTGCTGCGTTATTAAAAAACTAATCTATTTGATATACGTTTCCAATTACAATTTACTTCTACACTCGGTTCATATTACTTAATCGCGAACTGCTTATGTGTTTTTACCTGTAGTTTTAAACTATTGTCTATCTTTGTGTGCTGCATTATTTTCGGACAGTTTCCTATTGAGTTTCTGCCATTGTGTGTTGAACGCGTTTCTTTACAAGTAAATAAATATATTAGCTTCCTGGCTCTCATTGTCCGTTTTCCCTTTGGCTCATAATTTATTCTTTTAATCTGAGGCTTTCAAAGATGCCGAGGCAATTTTCTCGTTCAGAATGATAATTTTAGTTTTGCTGTGGTCACCAAGTGCTAATCTTCGTACCTTTAACCTCGACTGCTACTCTGCCTTAGGCAAAATACCATATTTCAGAAAGTAAGTGCTGCGTTGAAGCCACCAACCCACAAGCATGGAATAATATTCTGAATCTGCTCGGAACTTGTCTGCTCCTTGGCACTGTGTCGGACACTTAACAACTGGCACAGTGGCAAGGAGGAGGCAATTTCTCAGCAGGCGCAGTTTATTACTCCATGCTTGTGGGTTGATGACTCCAACGCAAAAACCTCTGTAGCTAGCGTTCGTAGCACATCCGCACAAGCGCCACTACGACGCTAGTTTTAAGCGTTGTTTTCAGTGGCGCGCATATGTAAGACATTAGGCACTGACAACAGTATTACGTTTCATATATCGTTCACCGCCTCATACATGTTTTATATGCGGTACTCACATATGGGGTACTCATATGTTTTATAGACATATGAGTACCCCATCCCTTTGTAACGGCCACGCCAGATAGTGCGCGATGCATTTCCTCTATACTCGAGAACAATACATCTTTTCGTAGCTCATAGCTCCGGATGAGTTCGCTCCTTCAGACAGCACTTTTTCTGAGGTCGCGAAATTGCGCACGCGTGCGGATCGCACAATCTGCCAAGTAGTTCGCCACCATAACCAAACTGCTTGGTCATCGTACCCAAGTGACAACTGTGAGCCGTCTGCACGAATCCACGCCACGTTAGCAGAATGTTCCTCTGCTCTGATAGCTATAGTTTTCCTTTTTTATGGTTTCTTGCACCTCCCTAAGCGGTCAGGGCGTCCCATATCTACGGCATTTTTTCGACAATGTTGCGTTTCCATTATGTTGTCTCGTGCGCAATAAACATTGATAAGAATTGTAGTCAGGTTTTTGTACCCTCTGGTCCTAAACCGCCCTGGTGGCGTTTTATGGCGAGAGCGGGTTCCGGGGTCAGAGTCTTGCTCTTAGGGCTGGAGTTTGATGGTAAATGGCGACTAATTTGTCGAGCTATTTGAGCGTCATTGCAACAATGCTCTTCGCGCCCGAGGTGCGGCCAGAAGTGCGACAAATTCATCGTTTGTGCCTCCGCTACTGACACACAGACTTACCACAGTAGTGACCAGTAAGCTGGAGTTGTGACTGCGCATTTCACAAAGCAGAACCACGACATCTGTTATTACCTAGTGCTGTCAGGGTCTGGCGCTATCCGTTAAGATCTGGGAATTTTGAGCCAGCAAAAGGCGCCACATGACACCGACGATCGTGCGATATTACGAATTCTCGCATATTGTTTTTAATTTACCCTATTTTGCGGGAGGGTAAATATGCTTTAGCGTATTCACTTTTGTGCATAAACGAAACTGTTGTTTTGTTGCATAAACGTTTGTGCAACAAAAGTAGATCATAGGAGAAATACTATTGCGATCTACTTTTCCGCACCCTGTAGTCGCTTCTCGAAGCATGCAGCAGGCAGCCTCCCAAGGATATAGTGGAGTGCCTACCTTTAAAGAGGCAGATGATCACCATTTGAATTTCATCAACGCAGTTGGAAGTGCGGCCAGCGGAAGGGAGCTTTAAGAAGAGTTCATGTTATGTTTATTTGTAACTTGTCATTTTATATCTATCTTAACCCCCCCCCCC
>JAJIZL010047577.1:448-11864 GCA_023969395.1 Amblyomma maculatum
GTGAGAAGCTCTTGCCACGCTACGCAGGACCCTACCGTGTTTTACGGCCAGTCACTCCTGTGACATGCGAGGTCGCCCCTGTACATCCGCCGCGACAGTCCTCTATGCCACGCACCGAGATTGTTCATGTCGCCAGAATGAAGCCGTACTACCCCTGCAGTAGTTTGTCCTAGTGCGCACCGGGACTGTGCTTTTCGTGGCGGGGTAATGTTACGTATATGCCACCGAAGGGAACAATAGAAAATAGAGTGAGAGACGACGAAGCTGAAGAAACCGTTGGGGCTTGCCTGAACACCTGCTGTGCTGTGAACACTTGCTCATCACCTGCTGTGGTTTCCTGTGCTAGCCTTCTGCCCCTTATCATCTTTGGGAAATTTGCAAGCGAAAGCTTCACGACTTGTTCGGGAAGCCCATTGGACGGGTCCTAGCTTGCAGCTAAAACCGAACTTTCCTCTCGCGCCCAATCTACGACGGAGTCCTACCTTGCCTACATACAAGACGTGCTCGCGTTGTGTCTCAAGGCGAACAGCTCCATGCTGGAAAGTGAAAAGGTAGGGCACATCCTAAAGGGCATCGCAGATGACGCGTTCAACATCCTCTTTTGCATGGATTACTCTACAGTCGAGTCGGTGCTTCAAGTTTGCCGAAGATTCGAGCAGGCTAAACAACGACGCCTGGTACATCGCTTTGAGCGCCTTCCGAACACGGCAGCTACATCATCCTGCGATGATCTGGCTCCTCTGCAACAGCCTTCGCAGTCCACTACCATGACTCGGATTGTCAGGCGAGAACTCGAGGCCTTAGCTCCTGCACCACTCCCATCTCCACTGCCCGACACCATGGCCATGATACAAGCTGTTGTCCGCCAGGAACTTGCCAACATCGGTCTTTCCTCCAACCCCGTACCGCCCTCGTCACCATCGCATCCTGTTCCTGTAGTGGCTGCTGCAACAGCCAAGCTCCCCCACGTCGCTACGTTAGTCGCAATCCTGCAGAGTGGCGCACCTCAGACGACAGGCCAATTTGTTTTATTTGCTGTCGAGCCGGCCACACTTCACGATATTGCCGCACTTGTACCTTCCCCACCCCTCGTCCTTATTACAACGCTGACCGTCGGTACTACTACGGACCTCGACGCTTCACTGCCCAACCTGAACAACTCCGCCCCGCATATGATGAACCTGGACACTTCCCTTCTCACCCAGATGAACCTCACACCGAAGCCGTCTCAAGGGTCCGTCACTTCAGCCGATCTCCATCTCCACGGTCTCGTCGATCCCGTTCACCGGTGCCTCCTCTCAACTCCTCCCCATCATACGCCGGCACCTACTTGGAAAACTAGCGAGTGCAGCGCCCGGGAGTGACGCTGCATTACCGACTTGGACTGTCAACTAGGAACTGACCCTCGCACCCAGACGTAACCTCATTGACATTTTTGTGGGCGGAGTCTCAGTTTCTGCTCTTATTGACACCGGCCGTTCGTGTTGCTGATGGCAACACAGCTACTTTGGTTGGTATGTGTACTGCGAGAATTACCATTGCCGACCGCCATATCCCTGTGTTATTTACAGTCCTCACCAGTTGCCCTCACGACGTTATATTAGGACTCGACTATTTAAATGCACATTCCGCGCTCATTGACTGTTCGTCTAGACTGCTTCATCTGGACCTGCCACTCTGTCCTGACAAACAGGCCTCTGATACTTCAACGCTCCGTCTCCGCTCCTCTACATTTACTCGTCTGCCACCAGAAGCTGCAGTGTATGTGCTCATGTCGCCTTTCCCCTCCGTTCCTGATGGCGACTACGTTGTTTGTCCCATAACCGACGTGACACTGGAGCGTAGGATCGCTCTCCCTCATAACATCGTGCACGTAGAAAACAACAACGCTTATATTCCAGTCTTGAACTTCGGCCTTTTTGTGCACGTTCTTCCTGAGTGCATTACTCTCGCCGAACTGATCCCACTGTCTGACGTCACAGTTGCCGCTCTTTTACCTGACCCTACTGCTAAAGTGTCGACACGACCTGCATCGTCTCCACCTCCGGAGGCCCGCATATCAGGAATGGTTGCACCTAACTTGCGCCCTGACCGAGCTACAGCACTTACGAGTCTTCTGACTTCGTACAGCGATATTTTCGATTTTGGTGACCGCCCCTTAGGACAAACGCCCCTCGTTACACATCGTATTGATACCGGAGACGCCCGGCCAATTCACAGAAGACCTTATCGAGTCGCCATTTCTGAACGACGCGTCATAAGGTGAAGTGAACAAGATGTTAGAAAAAAAAAAAAAACATTATAGAGCCTTCGAGCAGTCCCTGGGTGTCACCTGTCGTGCTTGTTAAAAAGGAGGACAATACCTGGAGATTCTGCGTTGATTACCGACACCTCAACAAAATTACAAAGAAAGACGTTTACCCGCTCCCCAGGATAGATGATGCCCTCGACTGCTTGCACGGTGCCAGCTATTTCCCTTCCATTGATCTTCGTTCCGGTTATTGGCAGATCGCAGTCGACGAACGAGACCGAGAGAAGACCGCCTTCGTCACTTCCGATGGCCTGTATCAATTCAAGGTGATGCCTTTCGGCTTGTGTAATGCGCCCACAACATTCGAGCGCATGATGGATTCTCTCCTGCGCGGCTTGAAATGGACGACGTGCTTGTGCTATCTTGATGACGTCATTGTATTTTCTTCTACATTCGAGAGCCATCTCCCGCACCTCCACCAAGATGATACGGGGCAGAAGGCTAGCACAGGAAACCACAGCAGGTGATGAGCAAGTGTTCACAGCACAGCAGAGCAGAACACAGCCGGTTTTCAGGCAAGCCCCAACGGTTTCTTCAGCTTCGTCGTCTCTCACTCTATTTTCTATCGTCGTCCTCTTCGGTAGCATGTACGTAAAAATATATAGGATGGATGGATAGAATACAGCAGCGTCCCCTTTGAAACGGGGTAGTAGCAGTTGCTATAAGCTTGCTATAAGTGGGGATAAGTAAAAACTATGTTCAGGAAGTAAAGGGCAAAAATTAACATAGTAACAAGCATAGATACATTCAAAGAAAAACAATGGCTTTGCTAAATACGTCGTTATCTGGTATACTTGCGATATCATAGGGAAGGTGATTCTAACTGACACAAGTTCTAGGTATGAATGAGTCATGGAAACATTTTGTGTGACTAGGTGGAACCCCAACTTTATGGCGGTGATCAATGCGCACTGATACGTAAGATGGTCTTGTTAGTAATCTTTCTTTCAGGTAGCTGCTGTGGTAAATTTTATGAAAAAGGGATAATGATGCTACTGATCTGCGGTGAGATAGAAGTGGAAGGGACAAACTTGATTTACACTACTTGTTCTGTGATAGTTTGACAGTATGAATCGACAGGCGCTGTTCTGCACACCTTCCAAATCGGAAACGAGTGAATCAATGCCAGGGTTCCAGACAGATGCAGAATATTCTAATTTAGAGCGCACCAGAGTTTTATAAAGCAATAATTTTAAAGAACTGGATGAACGAAAGAAATTTCTCCGAAGGTACCCTAGCATGCGGTTTGCGTTATTGATGATATATTCAACGTGGAGTTTCCAAGATAGGTTAGAAGAAACGTAAACACCTAGATACTTGTAAGAATACACAGTCTCAAGAGAAACATTGTTAATCTGATAAGTAGTGGGTATACTGGAACTACAAGAAATGTGCACATGCTTACACTTATTAATATTTAATTTCATATTCCATTCCTTACGCCAATCAAGAACCTTGTTAATATCAGACTGAAGGCAAGAGGCATCATTATCATCATTAATTACACGGTAATTAACGCAGTCATCAACAAAAAGGTGAATTGAAGAAATGTTAGCCGGTAAGTCATTTATATAGATGAGAAAAAGGAGGTGCCCGAGAACAGATCCCTGAGGCACGACAGAACGGACAGGTATAGAATGTGCTGTAACATATTGTGAACGGTTTGAAAGAAAACTCTTCAGCCATGCAAGCACGTTAGGGTCGATGTTCAGGTTATTTAATATAAGGAAGAGAAGCTCATGAGAGACCTTGTCAAATGCTTTAGAAAAGTCAGTAAATATGCAATCTGCCTGACGCCCGCGATCAATGATGCAGTGAAGGTCATGGGTGAAGCATATTAGCTGAGTTTCGCATGAAAATGACTTACGAAATCCATGCTGGGTTATGCTGAAAAAGGAATTCGACTCTAAAAAAAGAAACAAGATGCGAGTATATAACATGTTCCATGATCTTACAAGGGATACTAGTGAGTGATATAGGACGAAAGTTGTGAGGACAATGTTTATTTCCAGACTTATGCAGAGGAATCACCTTCTCAACTTTCCAATCATTGGGAATACAACCTGTTTCAAGAGAGTGATCAAATAATTTAGTAAAGATTATGGAGCAGGATGACTGTGTTTATCAAAAATTTAGAATTAATTTTATCAACACCACAGGAGGAGGAGACCTTAAGATTTTCAATAAGATTCAGAATGCCTGATACCGCTAATAGAACGGGATCCATGGGAACAACATCAAAAACAGGGAACACGCGATTAACAAGAGAAACACCGTCAGAAGATGTGAGCAATTTGTGGATGTGTTTTTCTTGTTGACAATGTTCCAACATTGTTTAGGATTATTAATCAACATAGCAGGTTAGGTATGGTTAAATATTGAGTCCTTGGCGCTTTTTAGTGCAGCTTTGTACTCTGCTGCCGCGAGGAAATAGGATTCCCGTCGTTGCTTAGAATTCGACAACTTGGCAGAGCGAAACAATTGACGCTTCTTTTTATTGGAAAGTCTTTAAAAGCTTATTAAACCAAGGAGATTCCCTGTTGCACCTCAAGGACCTAAGCGGCACGAAAGTTTTAGTGAGACGTTCGACGGTGTACTTAAATAATTTCCAGTTAATGTCAACAGAACGCAGTGAGAACCCAGGTAAGTATTCGTTCAGGAAAAGAGCTAGTTCGCGTTTAATGGCGTCAAAGTCGGCCCGTTTATAATCTCTAATGCGCTTAATCTGATTGAGGTGGCTACAAGCAAGAATTTCCGCATCAAAGTGCAGCAAGGAATGATCACTGAGGCCAGGCAGGTGCAAAACCGAAGACATAAAATGTGGTACGTTAGTTAGAACAAGATCTAAAACACTAGATGTGGATGAAGTAGTTCGAGTAGGTTTAGAGACTAACTGCGACAGGTTGAAGTCCAAACACGTCATCAAAAACGTGTTACATTCAGTGGAGAAAGGGCTCAGATAAGGCGAAGTATTAGTCCACACGATACTGGGGTAGTTAGTCTCCAGCTAAGAGAATAGGCACGCTCGGAAAACATACAGTGATTAGGTTAAGGGCGTCATGCAATTCAACAAAAGTCTGGCTCGAAGACGGGGGACGGTAACATATGCCCAAAATCATCCTCTTAAAATGTGCACAAAGTTCTACCCAAACCAACTCCAAGCTACTAGAAAAATTAATAGGTGATGCAACAAAATTATCCGCGACAGATATTAAAACTCCTCCGCCACAACTTTGACCTCTATCTAATCTAAACACATTATAACGCTTTCTACAATCAAACAGTTCCTTGTTGGCTATCATGGAAGAAAGCCATGTTTCCGTCAATAACACAAAAACGTCAGCATCACACGAATCAATGACAGAATTAAGTTCATCGCGCTTAGGTAATAAGCTTCTTATATTGGCAAAAAGAACAGAAAGTGAGTTTACAGTACCAGGCGCCGACCCACTGCCCCTCGCACATCCCTACGACGTGGGACCTGTCAGGTCAGGTGTATCGATACTTGAATGCTGATTGCGGTCCGGCGAAGAATCCAAGCGATCAGCATGCTTAGTATGCGACGAGCCAGATGTGACGTCACTAGTTTCACCATCAAGAAATGGTGTAGGTTCCCGAAGATTACTTTCAATGAAAACGCAATCGCGAAAAGGGTTATAGCTGTAGCATTGACCATTAATATGCAGTTTGTTGTACCTAAGTTTGTAATATACGTCCTGCGCCCCTTAGCGAAATGAAGCAACCCTGGCCTGGCGTGTTTGAAACGAGTAACCTTCACTTACGGTGATACTTTGATCTTTTAGTTTGATAGACTGAGATAGAACCTGTTGCTTCGTTTTAAATGAGCGGAACTTCACGATAACAGGGCGGCATTTTTTATCTGAGAATGCACCAATACACCTCTCCTCGGGTACGTCCCGCGATGCGAGTGACGTCACGGTGGTGACGTTTCCGGTTTGCGCCGCAGACGCCGATGGGCAAAACAGTCGCCTGAAAGGTCCACGGAAACGGCCCCCAAGAAGGCACTGACAAACGTGTTGAGTGTGTAGAATACATCCTTTTGAGCATTAACGCAAAGTATAACTCCTTGGAACAAAGCCAGCGATTTATTAATAATTTTTAAAAACAGCGTTTTTTGAAATTCGCTGGCAGAGAGAATGTCGCTTGGCGGTGTCGCATGTAACTATTTCCTTGACCCGTGACGTCACGGGTAAGTTGACTGGCAAGGC
Source organism: Amblyomma maculatum (assembly GCA_023969395.1). Taxonomy (NCBI): domain Eukaryota; kingdom Metazoa; phylum Arthropoda; class Arachnida; order Ixodida; family Ixodidae; genus Amblyomma; species Amblyomma maculatum. The sequence goes on from JAJIZL010047577.1 coordinate 6,989, forward strand.
TTGCTAGAAGCTGCCATTCGCTGCGGTCACTGCAACCATGACGTCACTGACACACTTCCGGTAGCTGCGAAATTCGTCTGCTCGTGCGCTGCTCGAACTCTGTGCGGGCTGTTACACAGCTCGCCGCCCTTATCGGTTAGGTGGCCATTGCCCATTAAGTACAACAACCGAAGCGACGCAAGGATCGGCAGAACGAAGCTGCATTTAGAAATATCTTATTTATATAACGTAGTTTCAGGAGTACCGGAGTGTCGTCCGACGAGGCGTCAACAGCACGGTCAAGCACCGCACGATGGCAGCACCTCCTCGACCGCCGTAAACACCGTAAACACCGCCGCTGTGGCCCCTCCGCCCCTCCTCCCGCATACCGTTCGCGAACGACACGGCGGATCGTTAGCACCGATGTCCGAAATAAAGCGTGCTAAAATTTGTTGGCGTATGGAATACTGAGCCGAATATCAAGTATGAAGCCCTCGTGAGGATCGCTGACCAGCAGCAAATTGCTGGTAAGAGCGATAGCCGTAATACAAGCTAGTTTCTGCTCAAGCCAGCTGCCGCTGGTGCATTTCGGCTGATCCGATCTGCTCGTACTAGCTATGCGTCGGCAGAGTTAATTCTATAATTATTTTGCTATGGCAGGAAATGATTCACTATAAGGCAGTTTCATAAGTAGACGATTTACGACAGCGTCGATCATGTTCCAAAGCGTCGACCGCCGCGGCTTCGAAGCGAAACAATTTAGGCATAGCGACGACTAGGGACGGTCACACACGGCGCCGTCGTTCGCCGCGCTCGCGCGCCTCACCCCCGCGGTAATTGTGTAACGTACCTCAGCCTGCTCGCGGCATCCCGTGCTGCAAGCGTTGCAAACTCGTGTACTTTCATAGCTAAGGCCGCGCATTTTGTGGCGTTCTGCTCAGCAACAAGCCGTTCAAACGATACTGCAGGCAACACAAGGCTTCAGTACGCAGTCGCTGCGCTGTCGGCCGTAATCGAAGACGTCGGGCGGCACCATATTCTATACATCGATCTTTAAACGTGATACAGTGGGCAAATGAATAACTTTGTGAAGCAGACTCGCTCGTACGTTTCGCGCACTCGGGCGCCGACGAGTAGCTTCCGTCAACAGACGCCGTCATAACCTCGGTTAACGACGCAAACCGAGGTCGTCAAGCTCGGTTTGCGATAACCGCGGTTAGTGGTGTAACCATGGTTTGGTCGGCTGTGTAACATAGGGTAACCACGGGTTCGCGGTTACACTAACCGTCGCTGCGCGAACTGGCGAACTCAGGCGTGTGCGAGCGAGGACGGGTTGACGCGAGTACGCCAGCGAGCCAGCGCACGACAACCGGAAGTTCGTCGAAGTGACGTATGTCTGGGCGGAGCTTTGAACGTGCTTGTATTTATTTTTTTATGGCTCCCTTCGGCGTACGAGTTGAGAGGGAAAATTGGAAGGGTCATTTTTAATCGCCGATATCTCTGGTGTTGCAGAAGCTAGATCGAAAATTTTTGCGGGAGAATGATGGGTGGTTCAATAACTAACAGTGTTATGGCGTTGTTTATCCTCCTTGGTGACCCCTTTCAGTGGACCTTGAATGCATGCGCTCGCATAGAGATTCGCTGCGCGAGCAACAATAATCTTCATTGCGGGCATTGGGACCTTTGCTTCGACCCTGAATCGAAATGCCTACGAGCTGCTGTGCAGTGGGATGCACCAACCGCGCCAAGAAAGGCTCTGGTATACGCTTTTTTCGTTTTCCACGGGACGAAAATCTGAAAGTGTGTGTGCACGCACTGCGCCGAGATAAATGGAAGCCCACAGACCGGATCTGCGGAACTTGCCCATGCTGATTTGTTCTAGAGTTCAGCTAGTTTATCATTCACTGGACTTATTACACTATCTGGTGATTTACATAAAACTGTTTGACTGCAGGTTGTTTTGTACCCATAGAAGTAGGGGCTTTGAGAAGGCAAGCCGTACCTCATTATTTACCTTCTTCGTTAACACTTTTTCATGTTTCCTCAGAAAGGGTGCTCAACTCAACCTCTGTTGGGCTCATATATATGCAGCTTATCTCAATGGTAAGTAGCAACTAGTAAGGTATGTTGTCAGAGCGTTTAAGCTAAAACTAAGGTAATAAAGATCCAAGTAGTTAGAGGGAATAAAAAAAATTGTTACGTACACGTTCACGGAACTGGTTGTTCCACTCACAAAGCTGTGAACTAGTGGACCGAATGAGTCCAGATGAAAGGAGCATTTCCACTTTGAAGAGTAAGTAAGCTACATGTGTGGCTAAACTAAAAGATAAATATGTTTATTACTGTTAAATGTCAAGCATTACAAGAGCGCGCACACTTTGAAACTTGTAGATTACCGTTCGAGCTATTACAGCAACTGAAGTGCCAGAACCTCTAGAAAACGTTCAGCGTGCACAGGGATGGTAGAAGGTAATAAACATTCTAATTGTAGCAAACTGGTATCATAGTACGACTTACAAGTGTAAAGGCTAGACTTGCAAGCGTAAAGGCTAGATAGGCAGGGTCTGAAGTGCTCAGGCGGCACATTGGTTGTGAGGCACGTCGCATAACACGGATCCGGAGCATTTTGGCCACCTAAGACCTGACACTGCACGACACAAGAGCACGCTTTCAACTTTGGCCCCATCGATAAGCTGCCGCCGCTGCAACCGCGGCCGGGATCGAACCAGAAACGTCGAAAACCATATAACACGATAAAAAAATACGAGATCCTATGCTCTGCGTATCGCAGGCTGATTTCACGCGGGAAGGATATATTCTGGCGGGACGATTTGCGTGTAATGCACTTCCAATCTGCCGCATGCACTCATATTCCTGCCTATCAAAGTAACCTGTTAAAACGCTATTGCTCGACGTCACACCGAACACAGCTTACCCGGCCATGCATGTGCAGTGAGCTGCCTGTACGATTCCGTCCTTGTGCAAAAGCTTCCAGGCTTCATATAGCTCGCCGGTGGTCCTCTGCGACGGCGCCACTTTAGCTTTTAAAAAGCGGCACTTTAAGCCAGCGTCGGCAATGAAAACTTGCCGCACATGCCCTTCCGCTGCAAGAACGTAAGCCTTCAACGAGCGATAGGACTTCAAGCTATCCGTGGCGTAGCTAGGGCCGGGCGTCTGAACAAGATACACGCATATGTCACCAAAACGAACATTCGGCCACAATTTGGGGTCATTTTTCCAGTCCTTCAAAACGAAGGGGTCGGGGTATTGGTCCCCATCAACTACTAACTTCTCAACATACCGCCGGCGAGCGATTTCAAGCAATAACGTCGCGTACTCAGGCAGCTCCATCGGTTTGGAATACACAGGAACGCATTGGAGGCTAGTCGAGACAAGGAATGGGCCTTGGTCGAGACCACTGCGTAAGAAATAATCGAGACACAAGCGCGCGCCGCTGCATTCAGTTGTTGTTGTTGTTGTCCAAATAACTTATGGCACATACCCACAGAGGGGGATCGGCCAAGAATTGGGTAACAAAGAATTTTTTTTTTTTAATATACTTGCATAAAAAAAATGGTTTGAGTGGTAGAGCAAAGGAAACAAAACGGGAAATAAGTGAAATATAAAATGAAAAGTGGTAACACTCACGGGAGATTGACACTACAATTTTAGAACAAGTGATGTTTAAATATTTAGCAAGGCAAACGATTTGAGTCCAGTAAAAAATTTTGCATGGCGGTAAACACAGACCTGTGACTGTGCCCAAGGATGGTGGCGCCAAATGATAACAATGTCGGGCTGCTTAAACTAAGGCCAAGCTGTTGCAATGGCCTTTCCATCAACTGCTTTCTCAGCGTAGTAAAGCGGCGGCAAAACAATAAAAAGTGATCTAATGTTTCTTGTTCACCGCAAAATGCGCAGACGGGAGACAGTGCCAAACCAGACCTGTAAAGATAGAAATTTAAAGGTGGGATACGGCATCGCAGCCTTGTTAGTGAAATCTCAAGTTGCCGTGAATTACATAATTTTCTATTCCAAGAATAATTTAGATGCAGGTAGTCATCAGATCTTAAAAGATGTCCATTTTTCATATTTAATAGGACGTTTCTTCGAAACCTCACTGCGGTGATGTACGCGGTCGCCGGAAGGATAGATAATACGGGGCCATTAAGGGACTCTTTTGCCAAATTGTCAGCATATTCATTTAAAGTCACATTGCTGTGGCCTGGAACCCATACCATATGTACAATTTTCAAATGTCTAGGGATCAGGGAGACAAAGGTTTTTACTATTGCAGAATCCACCGACGAAGAGAGAGATGAACACAAGGATAGAAAGTCGGAAATTACTGCCACTTTAGAAAAAGAGGAGTCTAATTTCCGTAAAGCGAGTACCACCGCCAGAAACTCCGCCTCAAAAATTGGGGTGAAGTCCGGAAGCCGGACAGAAAAAGACCAGTCTAAATGTTTACAATATATACCCACACCCGCCTTTTCATTACTTTGAGATGCGTCAGTAGCTACAACTAAACTAGCAGAAAGACTTCTTAAATGATCTTCTAATAATCCGTTTAGAATAACGGATGATAAGTTTTTAGCATTATTCGGGAATATGTCGTCAAAGACAATTTTAATAGATGAACAGATGGTTTGTATTGGTAGAATACTAGGAAGGGAAACATTTAAAGGGTCCAGCAAATTTTTGACCATAACAACCTGCGGGGTGTGAAATTTAGACCAATGGACACCGAAAAAGGAGGTCGGTTGACAGCAAAAAATAGACATAGATCGGTGAAACTCTGATTCATATATTCTTAAGTACGTCTGAACGGTTAGAATTTGTAATCTATATATCAAGGGTGGAATCCGGGCTTCAAGGTAGAGCACATTGTTGGCAA
>JAJIZL010047582.1:2230-12960 GCA_023969395.1 Amblyomma maculatum
TTGAACCGGCGACAGCTGGGCACCAAACGGCCACCCCCTTCTGTCACTACTAGGTAGTTGGATTCCGGCTGAGCTTGCCACGCAAGTCGAGGGCATCTCCTTCGCGACCGGAACAGCTACCCCCCCTCACTCTAAGGGTGTCTGGGAGTGTGCGCACCGTTAAGGGCGCATCGTTAATAATACCCCCATAATTATTAATGGGTGACAATTAATCTGGCGTCCGCGACAGGACGTTTGGTGCACTCAAGCACAGAGGACGGAGAACGAGTTGGAAGAGTTTACGAAGAGGTCGTAAACAGAGTGGCAGCAGAGCGATAGCTAGAGGTACCGCGCTGAAGCGGTTGTGTAAGGTCCATTGAGAGTGCTATGTGTTAGCATTAGGCAGTTCAGATTGAAGATGAATATCAAGGAGATTATTGCCTTAGGCCTAGAGCAGGGTCTTAAAGGAGCTGAACTGCGAGAATGGGTGGACCGAAAAGAAAGAGAGGTTCTAGAACAAGCTAAGAAGGAAAGAGAAGAGGCTGAGAAAGAAAGAGAGAGGCAAAGAGAAGAACGAGAGAAAGAATGGCTCAAGAAACGAGCAGAAAGAGAGAGAGAATGGCAGAGGAAACAAGCAGAGGCAAAGAGACAAGAAGAAGAAAGAGAAAAAGAATGGCTCAGGAAGAGAGCCGAAAGAGAAAAAGAATGGCTGAGGAAGCAGGCAGAAAAAGAAAAAGAATTCTTAAAAGAGAGAGATATCCTTCTCAAAAAGCTGGCTGAAGTTCGGCGTTTGAAAGGTATTACCGAGCCTCCGGAGGTTACCTTTCCTTATATTAGAAAGTACAGTGAACCAAGCGATACATTGACAGCCACAGGTACTGTAGAAACTGGCTCCAGCAGCCAGAATGAGGTTGTGGATCAGCGTGTTCTTGCAACAGAAACGTCAGATGACCTAACTGGAGCTCAGAATTCTCAGAAAAATGATATTGTGCCCTCCGAGACGACAGGTTGCAGAGAAGCTGCAACGGCAGATGTCGAGCCAGAATGCTCATTCATGTACTCTACGCCTGAAGATGAAGAAGTGCAGGATTGTAGCTCCTTAATAAATGACATCATGGCTGAGTACATGAGTGACCGGGATGAGGAGCTTTCAAATAGCAGTGAGCAGGAAAGCTTGGATGAAGGTGGCAGTGCAGATCCTAACCTTGAGGATTCAGAAATGGAAGAAAGCGAAGACTGCACTGCAATGAAAAGGTTTAAGAAACATTTTAAGGAACGGGATGTAACTGAAAGTGAGGAGGATGAGTCTCCAGTTGCAACTGAGCTCTGCTTCAAGAAGGTACGACTGAAGGTCGTAAAGAAAAGAAAGAAAATGAAAAGGATTAAGGGAGAACAAAGTTCTCAAAAAGACGCTCCTTTCAGACAACAATGTTCTGATTTTGCGCGTAAAACCGGATCAAACGTTCCTCGGCCAAAGGTGCGAATAAAAGTGGAAACGAAAAGAAACAAATTCTAGCATATTCTATGGGACCTGGCCAATGGCGACGCGCGGCTCGACGGGAGAAAGAGAGAGCGCTATAACCAGCGAAGCTAAGTGTGTGTGCGCGCTAGCTTTGGCGCGTGCTAACAAACAGACGCGGCGCGCCCTATTTAAAGAGACCGCGCCGCTTGATGAGTCAGTCAGCCAGTCAGTCAGTTCGTCCGTGTTTTGCGACGTATTCGCCTGTGCTTCGGCTGGACTCCCGGGGATCACCCGCTGCTGGCAAGCCCACGGACTTTCAAGGGAGCGGCGCTCGTCTCGTATGGCGGCCACATCGTGACTCTTGAGGCGTCGGACTGCAACAGTGCCCGGTGAACAATTTGGTGTTTGTTTATGTACTCTCTCGTGTTTCATCTGTTGGAAAGCCTCTGTGTCATTGAATCATTCTGTAGTTGCATGCTAGCGTTTGTATTCTGTGAACCTCTCGTCTATGTATTTCAAGTGATCTTGTGTATTCCTTTGTATCGTCTCTTGCTGTGCATAAATTGTGTTTTGTTTGTTACTTCTGACTCCGATCCTTACTCTGGTTTGAACCGGCGACAGCTGGGCACCAAACGGCCACCCCCTTCTGTCACAACTAGGTAGTTGGATTCCGGCTGAGCTTGCCACGCAAGTCGAGGGCATCTCCTTCGCGACCGGAACAGCTACCCCCACTCACTCTAAGGGTGTCTGGGAGTGTGCGCACCGTTAAGGGCGCATCGTTAATAATACCCCCATAATTATTAACGGGTGACACCAGCACAGTATTATGCTCTGTCCCTGTGCTGTGGCTTTTGCTATGTTTTGTTTGATATTTCCAATAAATGGTGTACATGAATTTCTAGGCTGCAGTACTGTGAGTGCACTTAAGGAATCGGTGTAAATGACACTTTTATTCATATTCTCGTTTATTGTTTTTTCTACTGCTACGGCGATCGCATAGCACTCGACAGTGAAAATGAAAGCGGACTGAGGTAACCGTACTATTTTTTCTTGTTAGTTGTCCACTATGGCACTGCCTACATAAAACGCTGTTTGAGAACAATCAGTGTAAAACAATTTATAATTTCTGTTTTATCACTGAGGGTCAAACACGCTTGTAAAAGGTGTTCGTGGGGTGTCCTTCTTTTTTGGAAGTTTGTAAGTGTTAACTCACATACTTCGGGGAAACTGTACCAGGGCGGCAGTGGGTGGGGACGATGCGCAACATCGGGTAGTGTATCGAGTATGTTTAATTCTTTGCACTTTTCTTCAAAACGAAGTAGGAGCGGCTTGACTGCTTGAGGCTTATTATTAAACAGTGTCTTAGATGGGCATAGTGTACCTGTTATGTAACAAAAGGTATTTCGGTAATGAACGAATTTTTAGGATGTACGAAAATATAAGAATGGTTCTTCGGTATGCAAGGGATGGCTTATTTGTTTCCACGTAAAGACTTAATTGGTGGCGTCCTGTAGCCACCAGTGGATAGACGCAAACCTAAGTTGTGGACCGGGTCTAGTGGGTTGTACGAGGGTCTTGCAAATCCATACACTATACAACCGTAATCTAAGCACGAGCGAACAACAGAACGATAACCTGCAATAGGCATGTTCTATCGGATCGCCAGCGCATATGTGACAGGACTTTAATTATGTTCAAAGACGGGAAGCTTTCTTTTTGAGTGCGTTTATGTGGGGGAGGAAAGTCAGCGGCTACTGACTTCTGTGTGGAAAACTTGAAACCATTTCGTTCAGCCCATGTGGCTAGCTTATTTTCTGTTAATTGTATTTGTCTCTCGCATGATGGCACAATGGAAGATGTACATGCTATTTGCAAGTCAGCGACATACATTGAGTACATGATAGACTTTGGAATCACGTTTGCTATAGAATTCATTTTTATGATAGAGAGTGTCGTACTTGAGATGCACCCTTGTGGAACACCAGTCTCTTGTGTGAAATTTCTTGACAGGGTGGCACCCAGACGTACTTGAAATGAACGGTGGGACAAAAAGTCATTCAAGCATTTTAGCATTCTGCCGCGGATGCCAAGGTCTCCTAGGTCGCGCAGGATTCCGAATCTCCATGTTGTGTCAAAAGCTTCTTTCTAAATCAAAAAAGACTGCGAGGTGGTGTCTGCGTATGAATGCTTCTCGGACTGTATTTTCTAAGCGTACAAGGTGGTCAGTCGTCGAACATGTTTTTTTTAAACCGCATTGGTGGGCATCAGGAAGTTTACGAGATTCCAGTGTAAACATGAGCATAATATTTATGACACTCTCAAATGATTTTGCGATACAACTCGTCAGGGCCATGGGTCTATAATTGCTTGGACAGGCTGGTGCTTTTCCAGGTTTCGATAAAGGAATAATAAAATATTTCTTCCATGCCATTAGTATTTTTCCCGACGTCCATATTTTATTAAAACATTTCAGGCGCGCCTCAACTGCAGACTGAGAAAGATGAGCCAGCATTTGATAATGTATTTCATCTGGGCCTAGTGCAGTCTGTTTATGTGACATGTGACGCTGCCGCGTGCTTGCATGAGTATGTGCTGTGTTCGGCTATCGGTTGTTTCATGGCCAGTGTTGGATATGTATTGTATTGTATTGTATTGTATTGGGTTTAGTGCCGTGTAAGCGGCTCAGGCTATTATGCGCTAGGCACAAGGTTGTATCTTGAGTTTAGTGGAGTATATTGTCACGTAGTGGTGACGAGGTCGACGACACAAATGAAGGGGTCGATGATTGCACTAAAGAAACTCTTTATTTTGGCTGACTTGCGCCCGCAAAAGAACTAAGCAACTCGGCGGCGGCGATAGCAACAAGCGTGGTCGTCGGACAAATAATGCCCGTCACACTCGGCAACGCTCAATTTAAAGGCTGCACAGAACAATCTAGATAACGTCGCAAACAGCTACCAGCACGTGCTGGAACATTGTGGAAAGACACCCAAGTGGCCGGAACCTTCGAGACAGATCTCGGCGCATCTTGCGCTACAACAAAACTGATAACGGTGTGACTCGCGACATCGAGCATTAACAAACAAAGATTACGGAACTGATACGCGGTCCAGAATCAGAGTGATAAGCCTGTATGCCGGTGGCTGTTAAAAAAACAACAAATACTGTTTTGAAGGTTTCGTGGCATTACTCCCCCCTTAAAAAAACATTGCCTCGATGTTCCAGAATAGAGAAACTTAAACATAAACACTGCAAAGTTTAAACACCACAGATTCTTTAACGTGCGTAATATGGCTTCAGTCGCACAACATGTACAATTTCTGGGCGCGCGCGTCGCCGTTGTGATGCTGACATTCCGTCGGGAATGACTTCATAGTCCCGCTGGTCTGATCGGCGTCGTCTTGCGTCGTTGGCACTCACGACACGTCTTCACGTAGTGGGAAACTTTGGCAGGCAGTCGCGGCCAGTAATACTTCTCCTAGATTCGACGTAACGTGCGCGCAAATCCGAGGTGGCCTGCTGTGGGCTCATCGTGCAACGCCTGCAGAATTTCTTGCCGAAGGGTTTTAGGCACTACGTGAAGCTGCGCGGTCTTGTTGGGTGCAAAGTTCTTCACGAGGAGGCCATTGCTTAACGTGAAGGATGATAAATGTCGCCTGAACACACCAGGAGGAGAAGCGGTCTTTCCTTCCAAGTAATCGGCTAGCGCTTTCAGCTCAGGGTCTGATCGCTGTTGTTCTGCGAAACTGCTGGCGCTTACCGGTCCCAAAAAGGCGTCATCGTCATCGTCCTTCGGGGGAGAATCGACGGGAGCGCGGGATAAGCAGTCCGGTGTCTACTATACTCTGCGACCGTCGATATCAACTTCAAGGTCACTTGTTCGCGTCCTCGCATTGCACGTGGGTCTTTGTGTCCGATCTCGGCTCCGTCGTTTCTTCAGGTCATGGCCGGGGCATACCGTTGTTACTTCCCTGGGCGGCGGTATCTGCTTGCACTCTGGTCGTGTTGTCGTCGATGTCGTCGTGTGGAGCGGCGATGAAACGGTTGCGTCGTCGTTAGTGGTCGTCGGCGGCGGACGATCTTCGTCTTTTCGCCGTTAAGCAACCTCCCCTCCAAAGGTTGCTCTGTTTAGTTTCCCCTGCGCGGGCTTGGGGACCTTCCGCGCATACTGTCATCATAGTTACGGCCTGGCGACGTAAAGCGGGCCCTGTACGGCGATGGAGACCTGAATCGACGGCTTGGTGGCGCAATCTCACCGCTACGCAGATAGTTGTCGATTTCTTGCGGTCGTTCACCTAGGCGTGGTCGTGGAGCGTCGACTGCAAATCCGCGGAGACCGATTGGTCGGTACGGGCAGTGCCGCAGAATGTGGCCGGCCTCACCGCAGTGGAAGCATAATGGCCGGTTGTTCGCTGTCCTCCATGCGTCGCACTTCCTGGGGCTTGTTGGTCGTTAGTAGGCTTGCCGGGCGGGAGCCAAGGGGCGGTTTTCAGGAACAGGCCGGTAGCGGCGAGAGCTCGGAAAGTCATCACGTCGTGGCGGAGGGCGACGTAATGCACCAGCGTAGTTCATCGCTGTTGCCTTTTGTGCTGGAACAGTCGCAGCCGTCACTTCAGGAATACCCAGCACCTCCACCAGATGTCACGTAGTGGTGACGAGGTCGACGACACAAATGAAGGGGTCGATGATTGCACTAAAGAAACTCTTTATTTGGGCTGACTTGCGCCCGCAAAAGCACTAAGCAACTCGGCGGCGGCGATAGCAACAAGCGTGGTCGTCGGACAAAGAATGCCCGCCACACTCGGCAACGCTCAATTTAAAGGCTGCACAGAACAATCTAGATAACGTCGCAAACAGCTACCAGCACGGGCTGGAACATTGTGGAAAGACACCCAAGTGGCCGGAACCTTCGAGACAGATCTCGGTGCATCTTGCGCAACAAAACTGATAAAGGTGTGACTCGCGACATCGAACATTAACAAACAAAGATTACGGAACTGATACGCGGTCCAGAATCAGAGTGATAAGCCTGTATGCCGGTGGCTGTTAAAAAAACAACAAATACTGTTTTGAAGGTTTCGCGGCAATATGTATTCATTGTACAGTTTCTTTAAAACATTTGCTTCCTTTAGAAAGCTAAAAACGCATGACCGATCAACAAGACCATCTTCACCTAAAATCAATGCTGGATAGAACGAAAGGTGTTCATTGTAAAATCTAGTAAAATACTTTTTCCTTTGTGTTTCAAATCCTGTGTGTTCTTAGACATAAACTAAAACTTGCCCCACCTGAACTTAAGAAATTAACCTACTTTTCAATTCTTAAGGTTGGTTTTGGTTTTGTGGGGTTTAACGTCCCAAAGCGACTAAGGCTATGAGAGACGCCGTAGTGGAGGACTCCGGAAATTTCGACCACCTGGGGTTCTTTAACGTGCACTGACATCGCACAGCACACGGACGCCACTCCGTTTCGCCTCCATCGAAGCGCAGCAATAAGGCCATCACTAGAATATGCGTGCACCGTCTGGGATCCCTACACTAAACGTAACATCGAGGCCCTTGAAATGATTCAACGCAAAGCCGTCCGTTTTATGTTTGCAAAGTATCGTGTAACTGACTCACCAACGGCCCTCATGAGAACTCACGGTATTGAAACATTACAGCTGCGCCGGAAAATTCAAAGACTGAAACTACTTTTGTTACTAAAAAACCATAAACTGTCTATGAATGCAGACTCCTTCTTTAAACCTAACACTACGCGCCAAACACGAAATCATCACGCACAATCATTAACCCCTTACAGTGCTAGGATTAACGCCTTTAAATACTCATTTTTTCCACGCACCATAGAGGAGTGGGACAGGTGTCCGCCAGATCTTTTAACCAGAGCTGATTCTTTTGACTCAATGTTTTCTTCACAGCATTTAATTTGAGAGCCATTTATTTCTACGTTTACTTTTTGTATTTTTTATCTGAGCTTTGTATTTATTGTTGTATTTTGTGTTACAACTTGTATTTAACATTTTTCAATTTTGCTAATCCTGTTCTTTTTGCATATATTATGTATTCGCCCCTCCTGCTTGACCCTACTGTAGGCCTGCAGTATGTTCTAAATAAAAAAAAAAAATAAAACATGTGTACTGTGATAGTCATCGCCATCGACATGCACCTGTGCGTTGTGCGACGAAGACAAAGAAGAAGTACGCTAGGCTCGCCGCTGCAAGGTCCTGTCCTCACAGCTCTCCATCTGAGCGTCAATAAACGCCCTATTACAATTGGCGGAGGTGCCGGAAACGATCCCACCCAAACTGGAACTGCGAAGCCGTACACTACCCTCTACGACCGCCATGCAAGACACTTCGACGCCGCCGGCCGTTCCACCCACGATCATGTGTGCTGGCGTCGTGCGCCAGCGTGACCCTTGCCTGTTCAGCGGCACGGCCGATCAAGATGTCGACGACTGGCTGTCATCCTATGAAAGAGTAAGCACCTACAACAAGTGGGATGACTCATACAAGCTCAGTAACGTCATATTCTATCTGACGGACGTGGCGAACCTCTGGTTTCGCAACCATGAGGCTGACCTGTCATCTTGGTCGACATTTAAAAAGAATTTCGCGGAAGTGTTCGGCCGCCCGGCAGTGCGTAAGCTTCGTGCCGAACAACGTTTACACGATCGTGTTCAGCGCGCTGATGAGACCTTTACCAGCTACATAGAAGACGTCGTTGATCTCTGCAAACGAGTCGACCCGGCCATGCCGGAAGCAAACAAAATCCGCTACATCCTCGAGGGCATTTCTGAGGACGCCTTCCAGATGCTGGTAGCGAAAGATCCCACCAGCGTTAGTGAACTCGTGAAGCTTTGCCAGAGCTACGACGAGCTCCGCAAGCGGCGCGCTTCTAGGCGCCGCTCCAGTGTGTGCGACGAAGGCGTATCCGCATTAGCCCTGGGTGGTTCGCCAACTTCTGAAGGGAGCCCGCTGAATCAAAAGATCAAAGATTTTATTCGTGAAGAGGTCGCACGTCAAATCTCACTCCTTCCCCATTTTCAAGACTCGGGCCGCCTCGTTCCTGAACTGGCTCCATCTTTGGCCCCTGCTATACGCCGTGTCGTGCAAGAACACGTCGCAGATGCCTTGCCGTCCAACCCCGTGGTGCCGCCTGTGACGGCACCTCTCACGTATGCCCAAGTAACGGCTAGGCCACCACCTTCGCCCACGTCTGGCTCCTATGTGCAGGTCCCTGCCTACCGTTCACCGCCGCATGCTGAGCCTTCGTTTCAAGCCCCACCCTTAAGGTTCCGCCCACATCATATGAAACCTTGGCGTACTACGGACAACCTTCCGATTTGCTATGCCTGCGATCGGCCGGGCCATGTTGCGCGCCTTTGTCGCCAGCGCCTCCAACCTTCACAGCCTGACATTCGATTTTACCCGTACGATGCCGACTCACGCTCGCAAATGATTCCGCCCGGTTCTCAATTTGTCCCACAAGATCGCCAAACCTATACCACTCGTCGATCACATTCTCCTCGGCGCCGATCGCTTTCTCCAATGCTGCGACGTTCTACCAGCACCGTTGAGGGAAACTAACAGTCGCAGTTCCGGGGGCAAGAACTGCGCTTGTTTCGAATTCCTCAAGTCCTCCATGCCGTCCCGCTAATGTTATCAAAGTTTCTGTAGAAGGCGCCACAGTTCTCGCTCTCGTCGATACCGGTGCAGCCGTCTCCGTCATCAGTGAAGCGCTCTGCCGTCGAATTCGCAAAGTGACCACTCCGATTTCCGACTTTTCGCTCCGCACCGCCTCATCACAGCACATTCACCCCTCCGCATCTTGCACAGCCCGTGTGCTCATTCAAGACGTCTTGTACCCCATCGAGTTTATTGTTCTGCCGAACTGCTCGCATGATATCATCCTCGGATACGATTTTCTATCGACTCATCAAGCCGTTATTGACTGTGCTCGTGCACAAATTGCCTTCGCCCCCCTCTGTGATGCCCCCTTCTGTGATACCCCTCCCCGCACTGCAAAACTTCTCGTCGCCCATGACACCGACATTCCTCCGTTCTCTGCTGCCCTCGTACCACTGTCTTGTGAGTGGGTAACTCCTTTGACTGCGATTTTTACACCTTCCGAAGCCACCTCCCGTCATCCCTGCCTCCTTTTTCCGTTCGCAGTTCTCGAAATTCAAGACAGCAAGAGTGCACTTTACGCCTCGAACCCATTTTCTTGCCCAGCAGTCCTGCTCCGTGGCGAATGCATTGGACGTCTTGAAGAATTGATCCCAGTCATATCACCACTCTTGCTGACTCAACCCCCTCCTTCGACGTTAGTCTGTGCTCTTGCGATGTTGCGACCGCTTCGACGCCCTCCGACGTTTTCCAACATGCTATTGATGCTGATCTTCCACTTGCGCAACGTGATCAACTTGTCGCCCTCTTGCAGAACTTCGCTTCTTCATTCGACTTTCCTCAAACTGACTTGGGCCGCACGTCTGTCGTAGAGCACACCATCGACACCGGTAAAACTGCACCTTTGCGCCAGCGCCCCTATCGCGTGTCGGCTTCGGAGCGCCAAGTAATTGCTGATCATGTGGACGACATGCTCCGTCGGGGTGTCATTCGGCCATCCCACAGTCCCTGGGCGTCTCCAGTTGTGTTGGTACCTAAGAAAGATGGCTCCTTCCGGTTTTGTGTCGACTACCGCCGGCTCAACAAGATCACGCGCAAGGACGTCTATCCTCTGCCACGCATCGATGACGCACTAGACTGCTTGCAGGGCGCCGAGTTTTTCTCCTCGTTGGATTTACGATCTGGCTACTGGCAGGTGCCAATGGCTGACGCTGACCGCTCTAAAACTGCCTTCATCACACCAGATGGATTATATGAATTCAACGTCATGCCCTTTGGGCTTTGCAACGCCCCGGCCACATTTGAACGCCTCATGGACACTGTGCTTCGTGGATTCAAGTGGCGAACCTGTCTTTGCTATCTCGATGATATCGTAGTCTTTTCTACCGATTTTCAATCCCACCTGCTCCGACTGAAGGACGTTCTCACTTGTCTCGCTACCGCCGGCCTCCAACTGAATCTGAAGAAGTGCCGCTTTGCTGCTCGCCGACTAACAATTCTAGGTCATGTCGTTTCTAAGGATGGCATTCTTCCCGATCCCACCAAACTTCGTGCAGTTGCCGAATTCCCACGCCCAAAATCACTGAAGCAGCTACGAAGTTTCATTGGCCTATGCTCCTACTTTCGCCGCTTCATCTTAAATTTCGCCTCTATTATTGC
>JAJIZL010047584.1:5876-16940 GCA_023969395.1 Amblyomma maculatum
ATATATATATATATATATAGTAATGAAATAAGCCAAGTGCCACTGATTGTCGTGATGTTTATACAATGCGCACCGCACCCCCTTCCAATTCTGTCCACTTTCATCGCCTCCTTCCCCACTATCCCCGGCGCAATAGCTGTAGGCTAAATATTCTCAGCACCGAGCCGACCTTTCTACCTTATTTTGCAAATTAATCTCTCTGTAAAGTCTGTCGCTCTGTGGCGGTCGCTTCGCCTTCACTTTTCACATGAGTTGTCAAGACGCCAACCTCCTATTGTCACACGGCGTCACGTGTTCGCAGCTACCGGTCGTGTCGTCCCAACACAACGACGGCAATCGGGGTGGCAGAGAACGCTCCGCCTTCGGCCCTATCGGTACTTGGATGCCAAAGTGGTTCTCTCGCAAAGATGCTTTTGCGAACGACACTGCTTCTTCGGGCACGCACTCCACTGCCGGAGGTGCACCAGCGACGACCATCAACGCTGGTAAGCGCTGCCTCTCGAAAGCGAATCAGTCACTGTTCCAGTTTGTATTCCTTTAGATAACATGAAGTCGTGAAGAAAAGAAAAAGAAAAGGCGAAGCATCAAGCGGAAGCAAAACAGCATTTCACGAAAAATTAAAATAAAAAATAATCCATGTGCATTTGTCATCGAGAATTTCATATCCCAATAAAAGTTTTAATTTTTTTTAATTTAGGCTTTTAGGTGATTTGCCACCCGTGCTGTTCACTCTCGTTTAATTTCCCTACCTTTTTATTTCTAGGCGAGGGTGACGAGCACATGACTTGCGCCGTAGGAGAGAATTATTTCACGATCAAGGAACGCAGACGCGGAGCCAGCGGATTGTCCAGAAGTATGCAGACGTCGAAAGCGGAAATATTCCTGCACCTTTCGGTCGGAGCACCTGACTTTCGTATCCTTCCCGGCGAAAAGGTAAGAATGGATGGAAGGTCACGACTTTCGCCAATTTGAGCGGCAAATTTGTAGCACTCGTGCAGTTCAATAAATCAGTTTTACTGGATCTCCCTTTCAGGCTTTAAGTAGGTTGTCATGCGCTATCATTTATTCGCCGCTGCACTGAATCACCTCAAAGAGCTTATTTGAAGTTTTTGCGGTGGGACAATGTAACCAACGCTAAGAGTTGCTGTTTCTGTGCGGACTATATATGAACAACTTCACGCGAAATTTATCTGCGTTTTAGGTGCTTTTTATATGAATACAGACATCTGGAACCCGGATTATGCTAATAAACCAGCCAGAAAAATGGAACCCATTTGTCATAATCACAGCTGTGCTCGAAAAGCAAGCTAGCTTTTAGTGTTAATAGTCTCGTGCTAAAAAAGAAACGAATTACAAAACGCAACTGTTTGAGCAACTCCTACAGTGAAGTTTATGCAGTGCGTTTTCGGAGCCGCTTGAAGAGTTCATAGAGTGCGCTAACAACCAAAAATTAAGTGTGCCAATAACCAAAGCTGCAAATAAAATTAAGGAGTGGAAAAAACTACCTAGCTCCTCGGCCACTTTCACAGTCAGTCAACCGCGCATAATTAATGAACAATGGCTGGAAATCCCCAATGTAAACCTAGTTCAGTGTTGCTGGCATATTTTATACCTTTATTTCAAAGTCGGTTTCTCTGACAGTTTGTGTTTTCCTGTCTCTCGCTCACAAACCTTCGCCAGGTGAACGACCAAGGGCAAGCGTTAGCAAAGCTTGCAAACGATCACCCTTGTGACACGACTCTAGACACTGGCGCACAAGAACAGAGGCTGAGAGCGGAAACAACTAGCTCCACGTCAGAAAGCTTACCTTTGCTGCATACAGTGGCCAGAGATGGACTCTGCCGTGACCAAGGCAACACTAGCGAACACAGGTGAGCAGTGTACGAGGGCGATTATGTACAGGCTGCCAAACCATTCGTGGCTGCAAAATTAAAAAATCTCGAAAAACCTGAATAGGCTTTGCCGAAGTATGCCGTCCTGAAAGAAACATGTGAGCCATTCGTAACCTTCATCCAGTCTCCCATAAAATCTTATGAATGTACAGAGGAGAACGGACAGTGGACGCTACTGATAGATAGTGAGGTTTGGAAACTGTACAAACTCTAACCATGTAGAAATTCAGGCATACGTTGAGCAACATTGCCAGAATTTTGCTGGATGCGTACAAAAAGTTGTTTATGCCACCTCGTTACCTTGTATTGAGACAAGTGTTTTTCAAAGAAAGATTGAAAGTACACTTATATAACACGGGGCAACACACATTTCTCGTATATGTCTGTCAAAACAAGCAGGTGCTAAAGTGAAAGACTGGAAGTACGATTATATAATACAGTAATCTTGGCCTTTACGGCATGAAATGGAACTTCACACCACTTTTTAGAGATAATAGCATGCGATATGAGCTGAGAATACACACTAATGCGTGAAAGTTCAGGAGTGTTACATATTTAGTAAAAAAAAAAAAGTGAAGAACCCTCGTCGGCCCGTTCCAGCTACATTTTCTGCGAAGGAACTTCTTAAACTTCACTGCAGCATTAAATGACTGACTCCTTCCAATATATTTGTTATTGTATTGTTACATTTGTGTTAGTTTGTGTGCTGATGTCTCTTGCGTGGGTAGTAAAAATAATTAATAGTGCGCTTAAGAGTATCAGGTCCTTCAATTTTTTGCATGATTTTCTCGTTCCTATGAGAATAATATGTATATTGTCTAAAAGATAATACACAAGCCCACACTAGGTGAACATTTCAGCGTAACTCGAGCGCTGTAGGTAACTGTAAGTACCAATGATGCGGAGTTCAAAGCTGCCAGTGTGAAGAGCGGTGTTCGCGAAGCGAAGGAACACATATGCAGCTAGATGAAGTTACACTTATTTCCCTTGGTAAGATGATGCTAAGGTTCGCATAAGGTTCGCATAACTAATACCAAAATCTTTATTTTGACAGTTAAGATCAGCTCTACTTGTAATGACGCTAGTCTGCAACTGACTGCGCATGATTTTCGTATTTAACGACAAAGCTCTCCAATATCTTCAACCCACGCCAAACCTCAGTAGCTGACGCTAAAAGGCTATACAATGAAATGAATACAGCGTCAATTCTCCTTGCATATTAGGGAGTGTTTTTCTTTTTTTCTTTTTGCTATGTTGAATAAAAAAAGAAGATATTTAAGTTTTGCCTAAGAGAACGACGCGATAGCGTTAAAATATCTTGTCTGCCTTCGTGAATATTCTTTCGTGTACAAATGCTTTGCTAATTGCTTAATCCCTACTGATCTGTTAATTTGCGTTTCTATTATCACACAAATATAGTCTTTAGTATACAGCCAATTGTGAACTACTGTATTCTGTAAAAACCGACCCGAGATACACGCAAATGTACCTGCATGTCCTGGAGGGTTTGATTTCCATCTCCCACTGCCTGCCACTTAGTTATTTACAAACTATTACCAGCCTTTGGCATGCTCGTGATCTTTCGCTGACAGCGCCAGCGTTAGATCTTGTGATTAACGGGGTATTTAAAGCTGTCTTATTAATATATCACAATTTATTGACCTCTGACTGAAACATTTCGTTAGTTATTCTTTCTAGGCAACAATACCGAGAGCTGCCCTGGTGCCGCACGAGATGAAGACTGGCGTTAATCGAGAAACACAAACAACTCCGAAGGCAAGAACGAACGAAGGCGACAGTGACCCATGCTCTGACCGCTGACTGAAGCAAGCGAACCATAACGGAATGGAGAGGCAGAAAATTCTCATTCTATTAGCTACCATTCCACAAGCCAGGTGACATCAAGCTACGCTTCGATTCTGGTTCTTTTTTCTTTATAGGGTGCACGTTTGCATCTAATTTTTCATCAAGACCGTGGTCTCGACTCAAAAATTTTGGGTATTCTCTCACTTCGTTTACGGGCTTGTTCATCATCATAATCACTATCATCTCCATTTATTTATCATTAAGAGCCCCTGTTCCGACGTTAAGTACAGGAAGGGAAGACAGGTAGCAATCACAGGATCCCAAAAAATCTATAGGGGACAATTAAGCTCCGCCTCTAAGGGCATGACGCGATAGCGTAGGCTGCTACCTCCCCCGCTTTAACCGAGCCACAGGGACGTGCATGCGTGGCCTAAGGATATATGTGGATGCAGCGGTCCTGGCAGGCCGATTTTGTTATCACCCTTCCACATGAAAGGAGAGAACTGAGTTGGTAGCTCCTGCCAAACGTAATGTCAGGAAGCCTAAAGTCCAGTTAGTGCTAGACCATGCCAGCTACCTGCTTCCGCCGGCGTTTAATAACGTTAATAAACAAGCTACTATATGCATAAAGAAAAGGTTTGATTTGTGGTGTTTAACATCCCAAAGCGACTCAGGCTATGACAGACGTCGTAGTGGAGGGCTCCAAAAATTTCGACCATGTGGGGTTCTTTAACGTGCACTGACATCGCACAGTACCCGAATGCTTTGCCTTTCGCCTTCATCGTAAAAACTGCCACCACGGCTGGGATTCGATCCCGCATCCTTGGGGTCAAGCACCCTGAATAAAAGAGAAGGCAGCCCGCATTATTTGCTGAAGAAGTCAATCAGTCATTGCTTTAGATTTTGCGTAACTTAATTCACAACAGTGTCTGAAATAACATTCAGCTCCTGCCTAGCAAAGCCTTGGATATTTAGGAAATGTTTAAAAGGCTTATTGTAGCCTCGAGTATAAACGCTTGCTTGTCTTAAGTTCCATGAGTATACTGTTAGCCGCTTGACATGATTTTTTGTTCGGCCAGTTCATGCTTCCCAATTTGAGCAAAACTGTTTAACACAAAAAAGCGCAACACATGACGGGAGATTTGCGCAGCGATTCTTGCTCCTTATCACGGATGATTGTATTGAGAATACGATACCTAAATGCTTCGATGGAAGCGCACCAACCTTTTCGTACTTTATTTGGTTTACGCTAGGCGCCCTGATTCATCATCATCATCGTCATCATCATCATCATCAGCCGGACTGTACCCACTGTAGGGTGAAGGCCTCTCCTATACTTCTCCAATTAACCCGGTTCTGTGCTAGCTGCATGCACTTGACACATGCAAAATTTTTAACCTCTTTCGCTCACCTAACTTCTGCCGCCCCCTAGTACGGTTTTCTTCTCTTAAATTCCAATTTGTTACCCTAAGTGACCATCGATTATCTTTCGACATGCATCCTGCCCATGTCCATTTCTTCTTGATTTCGGCTAGAATGTCATTAACCTATTTCTCTGATCCACTCTGTGCGCTTCCTATCTCTTAATGTTACACCTGCCATTTTTGCGTACCATGGCTCTCTGCGCTGTGCTTAACTTAAGTAGAACCATTTTCGTTAGCCTCCACGTTTCAGCCCCTAAAGTGAATACCACTGAGATTAAACTGTTGTATACCCTCCCAAAAGATACTACTCAGTAATTAGTGATAAACTGCGAGTACTTGTCAAATGCACTGAATCCCAATCTTATTCTCCTAGTTATTTCTGTTTCTTGGTCCGAATCTGTGGCTACTACCTATTCTAAGTAGACATATCCGCCTGCCAATTCCAACCTATTATAAACTGCTGTTCCTTCCAGAGGACATTACCTGTAGGACATTACCTTAATCTTTTGCATATTAATTTTTAGACCTGCATTTCTGATTTTCCTTTGTGTCATAAATCCTAATTTGAAATTCGTCCCGTGATTAGCAAAGAAATGTCATCATGAAATCACAGGTTACTGAGATATTTACCATAAACTCTTATCGCTAACTGCTCAATTCAAAGACTTTGAATACTTCCACTAAGCAAGCCGTGAATAGTACTGGGGAGATCGTGTCTTTTGCCTAACATCTGTATTTATGGAAATTTCATTACTTTCTTTATGGAAAACTATGGTTGCATTGCAGCCACTATGAATATCTCCCAGTACTTTCACATAAGGCTCATCTAAACCCTTATTTCGCAATGCCTGCATATGACTGCTGAAATTTTGACTAAGTCAAATGATTCGTCATAATCAGTGAATAATATGTACAGGGGCTGGTTATATTCCTATCATTTTCTATCACCTGGTTGATAACATGAATATGGTCGATAGTAAAGTACCCTTTACAAAAACCTGCTTGATCTGTTGTTGACTTAAGTCTAAGGTTACCTTGATTCTATTATCGATTACCTTAATTTATATCTTATTTACTAAGACCCTGATTCTAATACGCCTAAATAATATATCATAAGTGTCTGATTACGTGCACATGCCTCTACCCAAATAAAAAAGATGTTTGTCATAACTCTACAATCTCTGTTTGCTTCATTTCCTTTCTTAAGTGTGTAAACGTCCATTCCGCTTTTTATGAGAGCCACATGGAAAGGTCGATTCCTAGTCGCCGTTTCGAGGCGAAATAATGAGAGCACCTTCGCCCCCTCCGTTAGTTCTTTCTATATCTAAGTGGCAGCAAGGAGAGAGTTTGGTCGGGCTCCTTAGCACAAGAGCAACAACGCCGACCGAAGAGGTCGCTGCGTGACCTGCTGACTGGCAGTAGGTTGTGCGTATAAGTACAGCTCAAAGAAAAGTTAAATATACCTAGCAGATTTTCATCCAATCCCCTTTATTTTTATCACCCGAAAATAAAACAAAATGAGGTCTTGTTTCGTCACTGAAACCTCAATGTGCATATCAGACAGCTTCAGAATTTCCTCAATGTACACCACTACCAGCCCAGACGTCACTACTTACAGCCTGCACTCTCGGGCTTCCAACGCCAGAGAATCGAAATGCGGATAAAAGGCACCAAGAACTACAGTAGTGTTCACAGTGAAGAGGTCTCCTTGAAACGTCGGCGGCGTATTGAAGCATCGCACACCCCCTTTGGTTGCATCAATGAAAAAAAAAATTAAAAAAAATATATGTAGTATATTTTTACCCCAATAGCGCACTTGACCATAAAACTCCACTGAACGATATTCAATGAAGATAACCAGTTAGAGCTTAGATCCATTTAAACTGATTAAGAAGTGCGAAAGCACAGTCGCGCTGTCTGGTATGGTTTGGCATAGTTTTGCTTGCGAATTAGCATTGAAAGACTGTCACAGGGTTTGGCTAAGTGTTAAACGTCTTTATTGCACGTGCTGGGCTTTAAATTCAAGAAGATAAACTTATGGTTGGTGCATAGTCCAACATTTCATTAATGCTACACAGTCTGCGTTGAAGCACCGTATTCCCTATGGCTAGGTTAGGCTTAACAAGGTGTTACAGCTGCTGTGACAACCTGCGAGGCACAAGTATTTTAATTATTTGCTCTGCTTTGACATTGTATGACAATTTTCGCACTAATAATTCCCGAACGTTATTTGTCTACGCTAAAGAGAAGCTTATGAGTGAGGCACATACACATTATGTGCAGGTGCTCAACCGTAAAGCCACTTCCCTCCGATCCTAAACACAACACAAAACTTAACACTCTACCTCAAGAGAGATCTAGCTCGGGACACCGCGCAAGAAGAGGCAACAAATCTTGGTGAGTGACTCAGTGCCAGGAGGGGAGTGATAAAAAATGCCTTTAGTAAGTTGACAACGATTGCATTCTATCTCTTTCATATGCAACAATGCATTTGTCATGTTTACATCTCAAACATACATCGTCGAAGCATTAAACAGGAGTGCAGTGAGGCCCTGGAAGCAAAGCGGACCACACAAAAACCGCTTACATGCGCGCGCGAGGGCGTCGCAGCTGAATTAAACCAAGGTTTTAAAAATAGAGAATCCAAGCACCAGTGAATCCAGCTCAAAGTTGTCCAGAGTCACCTTTCCTAATCTGCAGTATTTTCTTTCGTTATATAGTCGTAGATAGCCATTTTTCCAGACGACCTACTACGTTCGCATTAACTTGTTGCTCCTGAAGTAAATGAATGAAATGTTGGCTAATTATTCTCTGCAAATTAATTATGAGGAGTGCAAAAAACAACAACGATTGCACTCTAAGATAGGCGACTATCAACAGCTCTCATTTTATAACAGTCAAAACTCGATTTAATGAAACCCGATTTAAAGACGATATCCCGATTCCCCCTCAGACGCTTATAAGGTCTAATGATTTAACTAACTCTATATAACGTTTCGAAACCAATTTCGTTATCGTTTCCGATTTAACAAACCTTTCTTCTAAATGTGAAGGCAAAAGGTGTTAATTTTCGGTCGGTTTCGGAGGGAACGCCCGACAATTCATTCCTTACGAGTTCCGTGCCTAGTTTTGTTATGAGTTCTACGCTTCGCTGCTCACTGCCGTCACTTACAGCTGCCATTTATAATAATCAAATTCAGGCAAATAAAAAAAATTGGGAAGTAATTAACCAATCTTTACTGGTGTCCCAAACAAGTTTGTAAGTGACCCTTGAGTTGTCCATACTCAATATAGTTTACATGCCATTTTTGATTCAATCCGGACGAAGTCAAATTTCGAAGAGTCTTGTAGGAAAAATTATGGTGGTAGCCCACTTAAAGTTGAAGACCACCACTTAATTGACCCAAATCAAATTAGGTTAGACATCAGTCGTGGTCAGATTCTAACGAGGTCAACTTTTGGGGGTGGCCTATCCAAATTTGAAGCTCACCAATGATTTAGTCATACTAGAATTACACAATTCATTTTGTCCAGCAAGGTGGCTTTTTCTCACGCCTTGTCATATTGGAACAAAGCACACTTTACACAATTCATTTTGTCCAGAAAGGTGGCTTTTTCTCACGCCTTGTCATATTGGAACAGAGCACGCTTTACAGAAGCTGCAAATGGCGCTGTTGGCAATTTCATTCGCATTTGTATAACGAGTTTCATTATTCTGTTTCATTTCTTGACCTATGCAGTCAGGACATGCTTTATGGAATATTGTGAGCACTGTGTGGCGCTTCATCTTCCACACGGCTAAACGTGCTGCTTCATCTTCATCCTGCTCCCTCTTGTAGATACCCATCGTCATCGCGGAGTGTGTTTGGCTGCAGTGTGCGACCAAGGCTTCAGGTCTGCAATAAAGCCTGATTCCCCAGGTCCGACCTTCGCGTTACCTTACACGTGGTGGAGGTGCGCCTTGATTTCCCCACTGCTTCATCACCTGCATCCACCTGGAGCTTCGTTCTGGCCGCCGTTTGACCCCGACCACCATCGTCATGACTCAAGAGGGCCACTCCGCTATTCCGGCTGCTACCAACTCGACTCCAGCTCCCCTTGCCACTTGGACTGTCAGTAGCCGTCAGCGTGACCCGCAGATGTTCGCCGGTCTCCGCGGCGACGACGCTGATGACTGGCTCGACAGCTACGACCGGGTCAGTGCTTTCAACCGATGGGACGATTCTCTTAAATTAATTAATGTGTCCTTTTATTTGACGGATGTGGCCAAAACGTGGTTTCTAAATCATGAATCGACGATTCCGGACTGGGCTACCTTTAAACAAAAGTTACGCCAGATTTTCTGCGCTCCTACTGTTCGCACGGAGTCCGCCAAGAAGAAGCTAGAAGCCCGACTTCAGCGGTCCAATGAAACCTATACCTCTTATATCGAAGACGTTCTCGCACTTTGTCGGCGCATTAATGACACCATGCCAGAGGCCGAGCGGGTTCGGCACGTCCTTAAAGGTATTGGCCCAATCGCCTATAACGCCTTGGCTGTGCAGAACCCAACCACAATTGACGCCATCATATCGACTTGTCAACGCCTTGACGAACTACAGTCCATACGCCTGCAGCCTGATCCCACTTCATTTGGTTTCACTGCCGAAGCTGACCTCCGTGCGCTTATTCGCGGATTAATTCGTGAAGAGCTCTCGGCTCAAGGTAATTTGTGCCGCCCTGCATCTGAGCCACATAATTCAAGTGCCGGCCTGCGTAGCACTGTCAAAGAAGAGCTGGCCTCAATGACCTATTCCCCGCCAACATCGGTCGCTCCTACCATCTGTCAGGTGCCAACGTACGCCCAGATCACGTCCTTGCCGCCCGCAGTTGGAGCGCCTACGCCACCGGCGCCTACCACTGCTCATGTCGCTGCATTGGCACCACCTGCCGCGGCGCCTACATACTACCCCAACTGCCGCCCAGCCCGCCCTGTGTGTTATTACTGCGGGTACCGAGGCCATATTTCCCGCTTCTGTCGGCGCAGGCTCCAGAATGAACGCCGCGGCTACGAATCATTTGAAGCAGACTACCGTCCTCGCTTTTCCGGCTCTAACCACCGTTCATTCCCTGATTATCCCCGACGTTCATCACCCCCGCCAGAAAGCCCCGCTCCGCCTGCTGGTTACAGGCCTTCAAGACGCCGTTCTCCTTCGCCTTTTCGCCGCTCAACCTCGCCTCTCCGCCAAGCTTCTCTGACGACCCCCCGCCAGTCGGAAAACTGACCACTGCAGTTTTAGGAGGAAAAACTGCACTCTTCGGCCATCCCAAAAATCCTCCGGAACGTCCCTGGAATATTATTTTAGTGCGGGTTGAAGGATTATCTGTTGAGGCTTTGGTTGACACGGGCGCCGCTGTTTCTGTGATACACACTGACTTGTGCTCCCGCTTGCGGAAAGTGAAAACGCCTTATGATGGACCTGAACTCCGTGGAGCTAATGGTGCAATAATTCGGCCTTCTGCTAAGTGTACTGTGCGAGTTTTTGTTGATGGTGTCCGCCACCATGTACAATTTGCCGTGATGTCCCCGTGCGCTCACCCAATTATTTTAGGCTGGGATTTTCTGTCTGCCGCATCAGCCAGCATTTCGTGTCGCGACAGGGTCATTTACATGAACGAGAGCGATCCGTCTTCTGAACCTCCCGAGCCCCGTTATTGCCTGCTTGCCGCTACTAACTCAGTGTTGCCCCCTGGATGCGAACAACTTGTCGCGCTTTCTTCTACCGACATTGATAACGGAGATGTGCTAATCGTGCCTTCTGAACGCCATCTGACCCGTGGAATCGCGCTACCACCAAGTCTTGTTCGGTTTGAGCATGGCACAGCGCTTGTCGCTGCTTCGAACACTTCCCCAGAGCCCATTGTGCTGACTAAAGGGACATGTTTTCCTTGTGTCCTGGACA
>JAJIZL010047587.1:0-27317 GCA_023969395.1 Amblyomma maculatum
AGGCTGACCGCGACCTGGTCAAGAAAAACGCTATGGCCGCGGGTTTGTATCCGGTCGCCGTCGGTGCCGCTGCCGTCGGTCCGGACGGACCCAAACCGGAAGTGGGCGCTTTGTCACCCGCACCACCCGCTGGTGGCGCTGCTGCGCAGGCTGGCGATGCCGATGATGCAAAGCCGGCTGCTGCCACTAAGGCCTAGAAGTGAACTATCGTTGGACATAGTTCCCAAATAAATGCCCTCATTTTTTCTTTTTTGCGATGACAGCTTTAAAAACGTGGGAAACTTTCGCGAGTGGGCAGATTCGTCATTAATATTGCATGCAGTAAGTCCTCTTAATGGCACGATAACCTTATTAACTTTTTCTTTCAATAAAGGCTGCAGCCTGTATCACTCTTCCGAACAAAATGAGTGAGGCGGCTTTATTTTGCCCTTTTCAAAAAGGAGCGTTGAAGGCAAACTTGTTTGACATTGGTGGGAGCACCCGTGTGAAGCTTCCACCCTCTAACTGTCTGAGGTAGAGGAAAGAGGGCTGCGCTAGGAAAGACAACCTGAAAAATGAATAAGAATGATACTGAACAATATTTCTGTACTAATAGCTTTAGAACTAAAAGAAAACTGGAGTGTAATAACAAGTACGGAATCAACATTAAATTTCACCTCGGGAATAAAATTCAACGGAATAAAATTTGATAATTCAGCGAATAAAGCCAAAATGCTATCTCATTTCTTCATCTCATTTCACCCTCATTTCTTTATGTACTTTGTGTTTGGTTCTTTCCATTCTTATTGATTTAGATTCCGTTATATTTGATTTCAGCGGCTGTAAGCCCAAGTATTCTATCGTGATTTTGCGTCTCCAAGGACCGTATTCCATAGAAAGCCTTTATCTATTTTCTTGTTTGAATACATTCTAACTTTCCGAAATTGGTCATGAATACTGGGCGACGAATCTGCGGTTATCAAGTGTCTGTGGCAAGTGAATTATTGCTCTGGTTCGGGGAACCATCGGAGCGGTGCCGGATATGAGGCGAAAGCTTATACAGCTCGTTCGTTCCAAAATCCATCGACACCACTTGCCGGAAATAATCGGATGCTGCGTCAAAAAATCGTATCCTGGTAATTTGCGGTTCTGATTTATGATTGATGTGTGATAGGCGATGACGAGTTAATGAAATCATTGCAATTGATTGATGAAATAATGGAGGGAAAAATTTTGAAAAGTGGAGTTCAAAGGCGTCAATTTTCAGAATGAAAAGCCAATGATTGAAGGCGCTACATAAGGCTTTAGTGTGTAATTAACGGATCACTAAAAACAATTGAAAAATGAAAAATTGGAAAGCAGGAGAGTAAAGGTGGTGCCAAAAAGAACAGAATGAAAAGCCAGTGCTTGATAAGAATTAGTGTGGATATTTGATCAATTATCTGAACTGATGGTAAGTAGTGGTGTGTAAAAATGCCGCGTATCTGTATATAAAAATTTAAAATGAAAAAAAAAAGCAATGATACACTATCGCGTCCTGTCCAATAACACTTTATTTTTCCTTTACTACAAGGAAAGGAAAGGAGCAGCCGCTAAAAAGCTGCTTCGAACAGCAGCTTGACGGGCGGTTGTCCCTGTATATGACGGCATTTCACAGCAAAGAAGTCACGCCCACACAGTGAATAACAATAAATAAAGAAATAATTAGCCTACAAAAAAGCACTGCGTTAATCAGGAAAAATACATGAAAATAACACAGACACGCCGCAAGACAGAGCACTTAATTTAAAAATATGTGTTTATAGAAACATTTCGCGGATTAATATAATGGGAGGAAGAGAGAAATCTTGACCACTATTAGGAAAGTATTGATTTAATATGGTAGGAAGCCTGAAGCGAAGCTTCCGCTTCGCTTCAGCGAAGCGAAGAAGTGCGTCCGGCACGCTGTAACGTGCCAATGCTCCGGGTTACGGGTGTCGTATGTGTTTATGTTGTCTTGAAGAGCTGCTATGAGTGTTAGTGTGTTGTCCTTTTTACTGATGCCTTGTTTATATGATCGCAAAAGCCTGTAGTTATACAAAGATGTTACTTTAACCATTTTTAGCTGCTTAAATATTGGTCCTGTATGTTTGGGGTAAGAAGCATTAGTAATATTTCTATTGCACGTTTTTGAAGGAGTAGTAACTTTGTAATGTTTTCTGCTGTTGTTGCCATACTAGCAAGGAGTAGTTCAGAATAGACAGAAAGAGTGAATTATAAAGCATAATGTTAATGGTAAGTGGAAATACTGGGAAATGTCGGCGTAGAGAACCTATTGTGCGTGATAGTTTGTTGACTGAATATTCTATGTGAACGTCCCATCTCATATGCTCTGAGAAGTACACGGCTACCGTTTTCACAGAGTGAGCAATTTCTAGTTTCGTGCCACGGAGTACAAGAGAAGGCAGCTTGAATGCTTTATTTCTGGGATGGAAGAGAACGGCTTTTGTTTTACTGACATTGAAGACTGTTTTGACACGCCCAGTGTTGAATTTTTTCCAAGGTTATGTTAGCCCGACTGGATAGCTCTATGCCTGAGTGACAAGAGAAAAACAGACTTGTATCATCAGCGTAAATAATGTTTTGCAGATGAATCTATGGAAACAAGATTATTAATGTAGATAATAAAAAGAAGAGGGCCTAAAAGACTGCCTTGTGGAACACCCGAGATGACTGGCTTGACTGTAAAGGAGAAACTGTTTATTTCAACATATTGTGTCCTATTGGTTAAGTAGGAAGATATTAAAGAGTAGGCTGTGCCACGTATGCCATACCTGTCTAGTTTATTGAGTAAAATTTTGTGGTTGATGCTGTTGAAAGCTTTAGAGAAATCTGAAAATATGCCTAAGACGAGTTTCTTTACTTCAAAAGTATTGAATATATACTCTTTTTGAGCGAGAAGGGCAAGCTCAGTAGAATGTTTTTCCGGAACCCGAATTGAGCGGGGTTTAAAATATTGTAATGATTATTAAAGGACGTAAGACGAGCAAGAATTAACTTTTCAAATCCTTTTGAGAAGGTAGGTAGGATAGATATTGGGCGATAGCTAGAAAGGTCGTTTTTATCGCCTTTTTTGTATGATACTGTGACCCTCGCCGATTGCATGTTACCTCTGAACACGCCCTTTGATAAACATAAGTGGAAAATATGTGTCAGGTAGTTTGATATACCAAGACTAACAAGTTTTACTGGCATTATCTGAACACCCGCGCTATCCTCAGATTTGCTATTGTTAAGACTGTTGAAAGCCGCCACCACCTCTCCCTCTGGTACTTGATTCAAAAATATTGTTGAGTTATTGCGAGAATAGTTGAGCGGTACTTCTTCGCAAGATGACGATGTTTGGGCAACAGAAGTGAAAAAAATTATTGAAAGCGTTAGCGAGTTCATTTCGTTCAACCTCTATACCATCAAGAATACGTTTGGTAATTGGTTCTGGTATATGCCCTATGATAGAGGTCAATTTCTTCCAAGTCATCTCCCGGTTATTCCTCGAGAAAACAGATTCTCATAATACATTCTTCTCTGCAGTTCGAAGCTCCTTCGTCACTATGTTTCTGAAAGATTTGAAAGCTTTCAACGCATCAGGACATTTCGTTTTTAGAAATTGGCTGTACAATTTGTCACGTTCTTTTATTCGTTTAAGTAGCGTACTGCTGATCTAAGGCTTACAAGCTCGCCGTGGACGAGTATGCATTATGCGGGGGAAACAAGTAGAATATCTGTGTTTGAATAATGTGATAAATTTATCGTACGCTGCTTCAGGATTAGTTTCGTTGACAAAGTCGCTCCAGTCCGCACCGACTATCTGCTCACGAAAGTTATAACGCGTAAACGAATTGATGTCCCTATAAGCGTATTGTTTCAAGCTCCTTTTAAGATTAGGCACATGGTTGACAGACAGAGATATAGGGAGGTGATCGCTAATCGGCAGACTGATTTGCGGATGTTAAGTGATTTTGGCTATTTGTAATTAAAACATCTAATAATGTTTCTGTTTCTTCTGTCACTCTGGTTAGGGCATTTATAGTATTCATAACGCAGTGAAGATTTAACAGTGTGTCTAATTCCCGCGTCGCAGTACTATTTGACAAGAGATTTATATTCAGGTCGCCTACAAGGACAATATTCAACTTGTGCTGATTCGCAAATTCAAGAACAGAATCTAAAAAAGAAAAGAAAACACTTGTATTGCCGGAAGGAGGGCGGTAACACCCAGCAAACAGGTATGAGCGGACTTTGAGAGTATCTCGTAATGGGCTCTATAACTACACAAAATTCGTCAAGAAGTTCACATTCTATGTCATATTTAACCAATATGAATACGCCACCACCTCGTTTAACCTGGCGATTCAAGCAGTAGCTCTTAAACGCTGGTATGCTGAACGCATCGTCTTCGTTAGAGAACCAAGTTTCCGAAAACATAAGAACATGAATTGGCAGCCTCACTTCAGTAAGAAACAATTCAATGTCATCTTGCTTCCCTCTCCCTGAGCGAAGATTAAAATGAACAGTATTTAAAGATTGCTGGGAATTTTCGCAGAAAGAAGCGAGGCCTGATGTACAGACTGGGTTTGACAGAAATACAGACAGTGAAAAGAAAAACAGACAATAACTAGACAAATGTCAAAACGACGATTGCATCATGCATTTTCCAGTTTGAAGATATCATCTGGGCTACGGATGACAACTGCTATCTCCCCTTCCGCGTTTCTGACAAATACATGACCGCCAGCATGTCACGTGAAACGATAACAAGTTGCGGCTGCCCAGTCTCGACTTAGCTGCAAAAGGTTTCTGTTGTACCTAGTCAGGTTTTCGGATATGGAAGCAGATGCCTCCGCAGCTCTCAAAGCTTTTCGTCCTTCGAGCCATTTGTCACGAAGCGCTTGTTTAGAGAAACGTACTAGAATTGTGGGAATTTTTCCCACCTTAGCATGAAGTTTGTGGACAATGTTGATATCGCTCGGTTGCAGATCTGGCAATTTGATTGCTTAGCGATGCTGTTCAGTTCGGTTAGCAAGTCTTCATTTGGGGAAACGGGAACACCGTGAACCTTAATGTTGTGCTTCCTACTGTTTAGCTCTAGCTCGTTTAATGACATTTGCAGTTGCTCAAAGGTGTTTTTGTCACAGTTTGCCTGCTCCAGCTTCTGGACACGTTGTTTAAGGCTGCCTATCTCTTTGTCCTGCTGTTCCAAGATGGCATCGTATTTAGCTGACATCATTTCGATAGATGCCTTTACCTCGTCGACTTGAGACGGCAAACCAGAAAGCGTGTCAAGCTTTTCAACGATATCTGCGAGACATGCAGCGAGTTCTACATCAACAGACACTTTTCCGCCGGTATTTGCCTTCGAACTGCGGCAAGGCAGTCATCGCCACGCTTTGCGAGCGGCTTCACATTTAGGTTTGAAGATTGCTTCCGACCACCCTGAGCAATTACCAAGATGGTAGCTGCACTTACATTCGGCACACAGCAGGACTCGGTCACCAAGCGGTACAGCTTCTTCACAAGATGGGAATATCTCAAACATGTTGAAACACAGTGCACGAATAAGCGCAGACAACAAAGCACGGTGGCCGCAGCGGCGGCGGTACAGAGACTAAATTAAGCAAATAAGAAACTCCGTATAGCACCAGCCTGAAAAACGAAGTAGGTGCGAATTAGGTGGGCGTCCTTGCTCTGTCGCCGCTGCCACCAAAATGCCTCGTATGCGATAACAGCCACCAAGAGCAAAGCACGACCAGTGCGTCGATAATGCGACGTCAGCCGCCAATCCAGTCCACGTAAGCCTGATGCAGGTATTGTTGAAAAGGCTTGATTCCCGCTTGGGAAGGCGAAATACCACAACAATGATGAGTGGAACACGCATCGCTTGGTCGTATGGAACACAGGTAAGCCAGCAACAGGGTTAGTGGGCCGCCCTAGAAAACGAAGTAGGTGCGAATTAGGTGGGCGTCCTTGCTCTGCCGCCGCTGCCGCCAAAATGCCTCGTTTACGATAACAGCCACCAAGAGCAAAGCACGACGAGCACGTCGGTAATGTGACGTCAGCCGCCAATCCAGTCCACGTAAGCCTGATGTAGGTATTGTTGAAAAGGCTTGGTTCCCGCCTGGAAAACGAAGTAGGTGCGAATTAGGTGGGCGTCCTTGCTCTGTCGTCGATAACGCAAGCAAATCTTAAAGGTGGTCTTTGAGTATTCGAGTAAAATTTGAAAGGCTGAATTTCATGGGGCCGATAAATTACAAATGATTTTGAAAAAGTGCCCCTGGTGACCACTCACTGCTGATTTGGGCAGCACATCCCCGCGCGAAAACCTCCCCACTGACGTGATTGGAGCATGCTGTGCGCATGCGCTCATCGGATACTTCCAAGTTACGTAGGCGGGACGAAACGTAGTGGGGTGCCATCGCGACTTGTTTTCTTTTCTTTTTTTTTTTTTCACGCCGGCGTGGGTTGAGTTAGAGGGAGAGGTGGCGCATCATTTTTCATTGTCCACATGTTCTATTTTAACGAAGCTGGTTTAAAAATTTTTGCCTTGTGGAGAGAATTGATGATATACGTATTGCTTGTGGGGGTTTTATAAGTTTAATAAATAGATAGATCGATTAAACTTTAATCTCCAACGAATAAGGTGATCTACCCACTCCCCGACAAGCAGGTCATGAAGCGGGTGCCGCCGTCTCAGATGCAGGCTGGGAGGTCTTGGGTTGCTCTCCCGATATAGTAAATAGCTTTTCATGGGGCCTTAAACGGCGGTGCTTAAGTTTCTCTCTAAAGTTTAGGCCGAGAAGCCTTGTGTAGCCGTTGAAATATCTTCAGTCGACAGTGACAACAACAGCGATGACTGCGCCTATGGTGTAACGCAGGTCTTTGAGGCCACGGCTGAGATGTCAGGGGAAGTGAAGAACTAACCTGAAATCATCACGGGTTGTTGGCCGCAGTAACTATTAGGGCTACATTTATATCGCGGGTAAGTTTGCAGGTTGGTGTTCTAGTTCGGCAGACCGGTCGCGCGCTCATCGTGGACGACGCTCCTTCCTTCGGGGTGATCTGGTAAGGTAAGCCAACTCCATGTACGAAGTCCCTATTCTTTTTCGTACAATCGCTTTTGACTGTCTGTGATTTCTTTCTTTTGTCATGTGGAGTGTGAAGATATTTCTTTTATTCCTTTACAAAGGTGTAGACAACGACATATTTTGGTACCGCCCAATCGTACGGTGCCGTCTTCTAATTGGACTGGTCGTCAATGCCGGTAAATGAAACACTTGCCTCCAACTTTTCGAGAATTTGTTCCTTCTATGATGAGTTGTTTGGTGATTTACACTTATCCGGCTGGTCAACTTCGTTTAATTGGCTTACTCGCACAATGATCGGAAGCCTTCAGTCAGTGGAGAAAATCACCCCTTTTTCGTGCGAAGTCCGCTATCAACTTGTCTTCGGGGCCACACCTGATTCGGATGCCAAATATGCTATGCACGTACTGTCAATTCTTGTAAAACCGGTGATCCAGAGTAACCAGCCATGACCCGATCATCGTATTTTAGGAATTTCGCAAATATATCCCAGTCGAAAAAACTACAGGACTGTGTCAAAAATACGACAAAATATCCTGTAGTTCTGTCCTAACCATCAGATTTTTCTGTAGTTCTGTAGTACTTTTCTGTTGTTCTGTAGTTTTTCTGTAGTATATTTCTGTTGTCTATAGTTCTGTAGCACTTTTC
Source organism: Amblyomma maculatum (assembly GCA_023969395.1). Taxonomy (NCBI): domain Eukaryota; kingdom Metazoa; phylum Arthropoda; class Arachnida; order Ixodida; family Ixodidae; genus Amblyomma; species Amblyomma maculatum. Next base: position 7,746 of record JAJIZL010047587.1, read on the forward strand.
TGTTTTAACTACACAAATTTATGATGTTACTACAGAATGTTCTGTTGTCACAACAGGTTTCCCGTCAAAAACCGCACAGAAATTCTGTCGTAACATCAGAAAAGTTTCTGTAGTTTTTTCCGACTAGGTATGTATGAGTCACATGGTCGTAATGCCGCTTACCGACTCGGCGGAGACACAATAAACTCCTAAATATGCCAATCTGTTGGATGCCAGGGGAGCCAGCAAGTGCAGCCCTGATGTTGTGAGCGATGCATGTTTGGCATCAGTTCGAAGCTTCAAACTGTAAGTACTCAGGACCATAGCGGTGTCAGCGCTACCAATTGCTAACAGAGAATACCGCCCTCACAGCGACACCCCATTAGCACCCAAGAGACGCGCTGGTCAGACACAATAGTAAAGTATTGTTATGGAGTAAATATTTTGTTTGCTTCGTTAATCGAGAGACAGATACTGTATGATTATCTGCCATCATAACAGAATAACAATGATCTCTGCAGAGTCTTTTTCCAAACAGGAAATATCAAAGTCTATGATTTGGGAGACGCGCAGGCAATGTTTCTTACGGGCTTGTTACGAAGAAAGGACAAATATATGCCACAAGTACGATAGCGCTGCTCTTAAAGTGTGTCTACTTGGAGGAGGCTACTTGTGAAAGGAATGGCTTGTATTTAAAGGCCACTGAGAAATATGGACGACACCGTTTGACAGGCCGTAATTTCCCTCCCGACAATCTCCACGCTTAGCACCCACGTAACTATTCGTGGAAAAAAAAATAAAGACGTCTGTGTTTTCCTTCGTCGTGTCTCCCACGCAGTCCGTCGCGAAGGTCAGGTTAAATGACAGCGCGGCTAAAAACGGCTCAGGGTTTTCCCAGAACTGCTTGAAGCTCTTGTATGTCGATCCTTTAGTAAAGAGGTCACGGATGAGCGTACGAAGTGTGCAGGAACAACGGAAGCAAAACACTCTTAGCCTATCGTGATGCGCACAGCAACCAAAGCCGGTTTCTTGGCTCCTCCCAAGTCTTCGCAAATAGCTTCGCAAAGCCTCACGCGAAGCTCTACCACGCTACCTTCGGGCTTGCTCCGGGCCTTCCCGTCTGGTTCATCGGGGGCCGGCAAGGTCCTGGTGTCACACGAGTGAATACCTTCGGACTAGAAGGAGACGGCTACTTTCACCTGTGGCGGTGAGCGTACCTCAACGTATTTGCCTGACGTAATTTTAAATCTCCGCGCTGAGAATTAAGAGGACACCGTGACAGCAAGCGCAATGTCTTCCGGAGACCTCGTAAAAGAAAATTTTGTAAATAATTTCTCTCCCGAAATTGAGAGGTTCGGTAGCCTCGAAAAAATGCTTGGTGCCTTCAAAGGCTCTTCTTCGTATAATTTTTATATTTTCTACTGGTACTTAGTGAGCATGTATGAAGCCATATCACTTCTCCCCTCTTCGAGTTCCCAAAAAAGCAACAAAAGGCAATGCGCGAACGCCGATGTTTTACAGTGTCGGTGAAAGACGTAAGGATGGTAATGCATATTTCAAGCATTTACACCTATAATAGTGCAGTATACATGTATACAAATATACTTGAGGAAAGGCGACGCTCGAACTTCTTTTTGTTTTGCACTTGAAGAATTTCTGAATAACTTTTTTGCTAAGCATTTTCCAGCGTCTCAAAACGGTAGTGGAAGATATTTGGATCACGTTTTAAAATAAAACCTATCACACGCAAAGGTTTTCAAGAAACTTGCTCTTACGAATTGCACTTGTGGGTTCACGAAAATCTTCAGCACTTACCTGGAAAGCAGATCCGAATGCGAGAATCGCGAAGAGCGCTGAACGCGGAGAATGCCAGTGGTTGCAGTTGTTGAGCGGAAAGTGCTGTGAGCACAACTTTATGGGGTATTTTTTTAATTGTGAAAAATATTTGGGATATTCTAAGGTACTATTATGTACATGTGCATGCAAAATGGCCTAAGCTTCAAGTGTGTAGCAAAAATACACTTTCAATATTTTTCATAAGCTCGCAACGAGTAGGTAATATTGCCAAAGAAAACGAATGGCGAGCGTTTTTGAAAATAATTACGAGCGAACTGCAGAATATTGCTAGATAATTATAGGAACATACTGTCAGAAATCGTTTACGCTTCCGATGGGTACCAAAGTGTTGTTTTAATACCTTGGCTGCGCTGCTCAACGAGAAATCAGGACTACCACAGAACATCAATGAATGCGTTTTTCAAAATTGATATAACAAACTGGAAGCCTACTGGGCTTCTACGGATATGATGGTTGCTTTTGTGCTTTAGCACAACGCATGAGAAAAAAAATCCGTTCAAGCTAGAGCTCTTTCTGAGAATTTCTCTTATACTTACGCACATAAAAAAAAAACTGATATTAAGCGACGGATGGTGCGCTGAAAAGCGACGATACTTTTTTTACGTATTAAGGCTGGACAAAAAAGTATTCTTATGATAATAAAATTTTGAATGGAGGCACGCGGCAATATGTTTGTTGCAGAGCCAATAAAATGTATACTTACCAATACGTCTCTTACAGAAACCTAAGATGCATTGTGCATTATTGTTGAATGTCTTAAGTCTCTGTTTTACTGTATTGCCAGATGCTCTTTGTATGCCGTGAGGCTACAAAAACGTACTTTTTGTCCACCGCAAAAGGAGTGAGCGCGCGCATTGAGCTGCGCTCTCTTTGGTCTGTTTGTTATGGTTTGTTTACCATAATGGATATGTTAAGCTTGATAGAGCATTTAAATAAAATACTTCCGACATTTGACCATCGCTCATTTATAGCGTCATAACCAGGTCACCTCATCGGTTGGAACAAAGAAGCACCAAAATACTTCACAATTAAATAATATAATTGAGTAAAATAGCTTTCAGTATATTGTCTGCGTCGCGAGAAAGGTCGTCATATCCTAAACAATGTCTATGGGGACAATATAGCCCTACTAGAGCCAGTTGTTGTTTACTGTCCCGCAGCTGAGGCGATGCCTTGTAGGATCAAGAAGAAGGCAGGCGTGGACACAATGTTTACACAGGAGAACCTAGGCCCAAAACAGACCTTAGCCTGACAGCATTAATAAAGACCTAGGACAGTAGCATACTTAGCAGTCGCCGGGGTTTGAAGCAATGATTGCTATTGGCCTTGCCGAATTTTAAAGTCACGCAGAATTTCAAGCTAAAGCGTCTTAAGAATCAGCGATTATATCAAACGCCATAGAAAAAATGTCGCCTGTTTTCAATCATTCAGGCGAAATATGATCTGGAGGTGAAAAGCCAGGCCCCCTCGTACCGTGCGATGTCAGTGCATGTCAAAGGACTCCAGGTGGTCGAAAGTTCTGGAGTCCTCCACTACGGCTTCTCTCATAGCGTGAGTTGCTTTGGGACGCTAAATCCAAAGACTAAAACGAACCAAATAAGCATTTATTTCTTACAGTGGGGAGAAGAGGTGGCAGTGTTTCAAATGACAAACTGCAACAGGTAATGAAGAAGGCAGGTACGAAAAAGGATAATGAAACAAAAAAGCCTGGTGTGACATCTGATGCGCTAAGATACAGTACGCACCTTAGAGTAATACGCTATCTAAGAAAATGTTGCAAAGGGCACTTATATTCTCTGACTAACTGTGCTTGAGACAGCCAGGAGATGGTTGAGAAGTGTAATGGTGGGGATGACGGCATTTTTACAGTTGCAAAGGCGATGGCGTAAGTGGTGAAGAGTCAGAATATAAGATATAAGATATATAGCTGTATAAGATATATAGCAATAAGTTAGATATATAGCACCGCTACGATAACATGACAGTCTCGGTGCCAGGGTTTTGTTGATAATGGGGCCTATAAGGCTTTCGGCTTAAAAACATCCTATGCAGAGAACGAATGGTTAAAACGAGCTGGGAGCGTTGAGGAGCGAAGCGGTGCGAGACCGCGGCCGCAGCTGGCCGCGATAAAGTTCGGAAAACAGAAGGGTACGGAGGAAAACAAAATCTTGCTAACACTCTTTGAGGCTAAGGCAAACAGCTCTTGGTACCAGTTATAAATCTAGAAAAAACGGGAAAGGATGGTGGAGGCAAAAGCGAATGATGCGAAATAAATAGGCAGCTGGAAGCGAGGGAAGCCGTGAAACACCTTACCTACTTTTTCCCTCAGAGAATCAACCGGCTGCTTCAGCTTAAAGCATGAAGTGAACATAACAAATTTACATACGTAATAAAGTGAGCAATACTTTTCCGCGGTTAGACTTTAAGTATTTCGTGCACACATAGCGCCTTCTGGTGTTCATATAATACGTCGGATGTTTTTCAGCTTATATAGCGAGATGCTTGTCCAGAGATGATACACTGGTATCAGCACACTGATATCTACTCGCATATCTGTCCAGGATCCTGAAATACAACATGATCGGTGTTCGTGTGCTGCTCCTGCTATTCTGCTTGGTCCTTGGGACTAGTCTCGGTGTGAAGACCGCAGGCAATGCGTTTGCCAATACCGGGAAGTGTGCCCCGCATCCAGATTCATTCGGAATCGGGGACAGGGCCACCTGCACGTTTACCCGTGTCTTGGATATCGACTCCCATCGCATGCCACCGGAGATACCGAGCGTCAAATGCAAGTGCCCCGGAAACCTATGCAGTCCGCTCGGCGACTTCCGGTGCCAGGAAGTGCGGGAGAAGATTTCAGTCTCTTATGCGCACTACGACGGCCCTGGAGTCAAGACGCTACACAACAAGTCGGTCGATGTGACGACCGCCTGTATCTGCGCCATGAACAGGGCTCAAAAGGCGCGAGACGAAGGCCAGTTCAGAACCGAAGACGTGGTGTACAACTCTGTTCGCTAGACGTACCCGGAGGCCATGGCTTCGCATCACAGAAATTTTAGATTATGACTGGGACAGAGTATATTGCAGTGGTTATGTCGATAACAGTGTGTATTAGTATGAGTGCCGCGGTCGTCCACTGCGGGGATACATCTTATAGGAATGATGTATTTTTTGTAACGACGGCTTTTTGATGGCTTTTTAATGCAGAAAGCGGCAATGCGGGCCTCTAGTGTGTGCCTAAAACTGTATTAATATACACTAGAAGCCTCTGATGCCTGAGAGTACGTTTGGAAAGTCTATTCCTGCATGGAGCCAAAATTAGTACATTGTTTGAACCCCAGGTGGTCGAAAGTTCCGGTGTCCTCCACTACGACATCTCTCATAGCCTGAGTCGCTTTGGGACCTTAAACCCTAAAACCAAACATAACCAAACATTGTTTTAAGTTGCGGAAGATAGAATTGTGCCTGAAAATATCATTATCTCCTCTCCGCCACGAAAAAGAATGTTGAACTGCGAAGCACTCCACCTAACAATACATATATGTGTAAGTATATATAAGTAATTCGAGTGATATCCTCCCCCTTTTCAAAAATACCGGAAATGTAAACAAAGAACAAGCCACTTCTTGCATTCCGAGTCATTCAGCGTGTTTGCAAGGACGCACAAAATCTGCATGTTCCCTGAAGTGTGCGCAATATGGCCATAGTTACGGGAAGAAAAACTCGAAGGCTTTCAGACATGCACTGCAGTGCCACAGCTACTAAGCTCCCCCTTCCCCCAAATCTTTCCAGGTTTTTAAAATCAACAGTGATGGGCGAATTTATTGAAATGTGTCGTATCGAGGCCTAAGGAGATTTAGAGAGGCAAAGTTTGTTTCAATTTAGATACATCGAAAGTGCAGCAATGGCACTATGCGTATATCTCCGCTTATGTCTCATTATTGTGATATAGCAGGAAGCAAGGTATTTATAGATGGGAAATGTTGTTAATATATTGATTCCTTAGGTCAAGAACAAGTAAAAGGATACAGAGAAATAATCCCTTTGCCGTGACGTTTTTTTAATGCAATTTGAAGCTCCCGTAATCGATAGGCTTTTAACTAAGTGCGAGCCCCTCGTCTTCGCGCACTAGCCCCATTAAGTAGTCATTGCATAGTGTTTCAGACTTACTAAATAATAAGCGCTCGCTCGGATAATTTCTCTAGGCAACTGTCCACTCAGTTAGAAGTCCTACGTGACAAGAAGTGCAGCGTTCTCTGTATTCTGACAATATGATGTAACAAAATTGGCATATAGATGCGCACGACGAAGAGATGGTAAACAGCTTTTCAGCGCGACAGGGACAGAATACCTTGAGTGAAGGCTTTTAATGTCAGAACACAGCAATTCTTACTCGTCTGGAGCAGCGTTGCGTCGGTTAGTTCAGCGACAGGGGTTTCTTGATGTAGGTTTGGAAGGACCTCAGTCGGTTAGCTAGGTGTGCAACAGTTGTCTCTGCTCCGGTTTTACTAGTAACGCTTCCCTAGAGTAACATGAAAAATAATTGAAATAAACCAATGTTCCCTACCGCAGGAAATGTGTCTACACTTCTGCATGAGAGGAGAAGGCCTAATTTATGTTGTACATCCCACATAACAGCTACAGTCAGAACAAGTTTTTCACAGTTGCATTGAGTTACCACTTCGCATGTATGTACATACATCAAAAAACCATTTTATTAATGGACTCCTGCCAGTCATGGTGAGTCCTTTTATTTCAACACCAGTTTTCACTTCCGCATTTCCTTAACTCAGCTCATAGTATTCAATCTTTCTTAAAACACTCACCATTCGTTTGACACCTATATTGTCAATCTGCGCTTACTCATTTAGCACATGTCTCCGTGTCTCAGTGGTGACGTCTTTAGGCTGCTGAAACCATGATCATAGTATCAAATTCAGCCAGCTGTAGCCGCATTGTGACAATAGCGGGAAAAAAACGCTCAGCCGATGTGCGATGTAATCGCACCTTAAATGGTCAACAGTTCAAAATCGATTTCTCTGCTGTCATACTTCATTCCACTGCAATGTGAGTTATATCTCATCTCATTTCATGTTTATTTCCTTAAGTACCCCCTTTTGGCGATATTACAAAAGGAGTGGTGTTGCCATTAGTGAATATAACATATTTTCATGATGCAAAGTGCGCTTTGTCTAGGAAGCTGGACGCGCATGTGATGACTGCAATTTCTTGGGCAAGGGCAGTGACTTGCTGTTTTAGAGAAAAATGACTTCGAATAAGTAGTCGTACGACTGCTTCTTTATTTTACTACACTAAACCTCGTAAAGCAACCGAGACAAAAGTGTTTTGCTTAGCCTTCCGCAGTTATCAAGGTGAGACCATGGCAGCGCCACCCCCAATTAGCGCGCTATGAGACAGGTTTGGAGGCGCTGGAAAAAAAATGTCGAATTTAAGCCTCATGCATGCACCGTGTATCACAGGTTCCCAGCGTTAAGGATGGGCTACTGATGCGAATTCGCGATCACTCTTGGTGTGGGGGAACAGCAGCTGAACCATTATTACCCATACAGAATTTGACATCCGACGGACGACCGTCGGTACGCCCGCTTCGGACGTTCGGACCTCCGTCGGTCATCCGGTTTTTGTCCCGAAGTCACCTCTCGGACGTCCTACGGACCATTCGATGCAAGACCACAGAACATGTAGAGTTAATCCAGCGGTCGTCCGAGCGCGGATATACGGATGTTTCATAGTAGCATGCATACTTAGCAAATCTGCGTGGTTTTTACATGCATTTGTTTGTAAAACGGTGGCAGGCCACTGTTTTTATTAAAAGAACTAGTCGTAAGTGAAATGAAAGTTTTATTTCACGATATGTGCATGCATCAAGAAGAACGTGCTTAGTCAGATGTGCTCTTGCGGGTTGAGCTGACCGTTTCGATGAATTCCTCGGCCACGATTTCGCCACAGCCTCAGAGGTGCCCCTCGAGTACGGGTGTAGGCTCCTCACTGTGGCTAGAAAAAAAAGCAGTTCAAAATACCACATTGAGAACTCAAAATTGTTTGGTCGCGCAAAACATTTGCACAACGAATGACATAATCATGGGATGAGATTACTACTACTGTCTAAAAAGATAAAAGCAGTGCCACTCGAAGCAAACAGTAGGAACGTATGCGATTTTAACCAGAGCTGCGTTCTAACTGTTGCAACTTGTAACGCTAAACATGAATCGTAACATCTTTCTATCGGTTAGTCCGCTCGCTTATTTGCGCTGATATGTGCCATATAGTACATAACTGCATCGTTTTTAATATCAGTTTCTTCAATTTACTTGCCTGATACGATTAGAATCAAGCTGGAACATGTGTCTGCAGCATCGGCGGTCGGCGACCCAGATAACGAGGCTTGGCTGCTTATGGGTCGCCGTGGCAACGATGCTGCAGAAGGATTTTGAATGATTTGTAGTCGTATCAGGCAAGTCCATAATCTAAACTGGTATAAAAAAAGACGGACGGTTGTATACTATCCGTGTGCCGAATTTCAGCGTGAATAAGCAAGCGGTTTAACCGACAAAAGCATTTTGCGGTCCGTGTTGACCGTTGGAACACTCTTACCAAATGAACCACTCCCAAAACCAAAATTTGCGCTGGTAATTACTAGACAGATTGAAGAGCACTTAAGAAAACCTTGATGGGTGCATTAAAAGGTGTTTACTTACCACGACACGGCTAGATGCTTCGGATTGTGAATCGCACGCTGACGAGCGAAGCTACGGTGACAACACGGCCACTCCTGCTGAGCGGCTGGCGGCTATGGCTGGCGTAGGCTTATGTTGGCTTAGCTGAGACTTTGGCCGAGCCGCCAGTAACGTATATGTAGCATGTTACCACATTATCACAAAATAAAAACTTTGAATTAAATTTTTAATGTGTCACAATGAATAATATGCAGCATTTTGAATTAAACCAGTTTTTTAACAGCAGTTTATTAATATTATTTGTACACTTTGAGTCAAGACAAGCCAAAGCCATCTATGCAATATAAACAAACATGGCAGATAAAATGTCGATAATATATTTAATATCTCGTAGTTAGTCTGCGTTCGAAGCGCTGGCTCAATGCATGTGCGATTGAAGTTCATGAACTGAGGACGTTTCTTTGCGATTAGTGACATCATGAATGGATTAATTAAGATCAGAGCGCTGTGAGCGCGCCCAAGGAGCGGTGCGAAAAGGCTAGTGCACTGCTGAACACCGCAGAACTGCTCTGACAGCTTCTTAAATGGATAGCTTATCGCGAGAAAACGCGACCATTGATAATTTGATATAAATTGCAATGACTGGCAGGGACTATTGCTTTTTTACTGGTACATTGATGTTATGAGTGCGCTTTGGTCGGAATTTCCTTGGTAGCCCATTCCACTAATGAGTGCCCACCAGTACCCGCACATGAACTGATGAGCACGGGTTCTGTTGAGGTCTGTATCGAGAGGCAATTTTTCTGAAATAATTGTTTGAATGTTGATCCGAGAAAGATGATCCCTCGTAAATCCTACGGACATCCCCATCCGGATGTCCGTTTTCGGCTGTGTTTCGTTCCTACCGGTTTATGTCCCAATGGCCGTTTTCGGATGTGTTTCGTTCTTCCGGCGGATGTACCGCTCCGGCTTAGGACATGCGGACTTTAACCGGACGTCCGAAGGACATTATTGGCAGTGTGGGCATTTTGTTACAGGTCGCTCTATACTTACCAGATTCTTCTTCCAAGGAGCACAGAACGAAAGTGGGCCGCTGCATTCAGTAGTGGCTATCAAGTAAACCACAATTTTGTCAAAAAAATCGGGCGAAAGCAGTGATCCTTATTGTTAAGCGTTTTATATTTGTTGAAGAATGGTTGATACTAATATATACCACTAAAGCCCAAAAGGAGAAAAGCAACTTATTGTGGAGAACAGCGCTTATATTTTCTGCGGAGACGGTATCAAACATACAATAAGAGCTGCTTTTAGGCAGCTTTGTCGCGCACACCAAATGTTTTGTGCGCTTTGTTTTATTTTCCGAGCAACTAGGAACAATCACAGGGTACATATACGGAGGACAATATTACGACAAAATATTCTTAAAAAAACAAAGATCTTTAAAATGCGTTTTTCGTTACAGTTCTCTCTAATACGTCCAATCATAATGACAGTATATCGCACAATACTTACATCATAAGAAGTCCGTTTTTCCCAGTGTTGCTTGTGATTTTCGAAAGCCTGCTTTGGTGAGCTTCGTGAAAGAAGCGTCGGACAAATGCGAATATATCTGCGTCCAACAACGCATGGTTGCTCCTGTCTTAGCGCTTCGACCAGCCTAATCAACAACTGCCCACTAAGTTGAGGAGCTACGCAAACTTGTTAAAAATCGGAGGTCCTCACTCGGCGGCTGACGGCGCAAACGCAGGATCTGGGCAGCTCCACGATCCCATACTTCAACTCGGCGCAGCCTCCATGGTACGCCACGTCGAACGTTGTCCTCACCTCCTGGCATCGATAGACACCCTTGCAACACTGACTGGAAGCGCGGTTACATTTCACCACGGGCAAATGCGACGGAATTCGAGTCAGATTCACATCTATGGAGGTCGTAAATGTACAGGTAGCCCGGTCTTCTATGCTTCTAGCCTACGGTTGCGTCGACCACTTGTCCACGGCGAAGAATGACTTGCTGGGTCCGGGCACGGGCTCTAAACGTGCCGTCGACGCACTGTAGTGCGCAAGAAGACAAACGCAGAGTACTCCTCTTGTGGTCATCCTCAGATCAGTTTCTGGAGAGATATTGACAGGTCTGATCAGGTATTAACAAAAAGTAGTTGGACTTTCGCCTGGCGAAAAGCAGAACCGATGGTGGCGAGTTGTACTTCAAGAGAGAACAGATATGTTGCAGCCTCCTTTTATTTCAACGCTGGAAACTCATGACGTTCTTTCACCCCTCTTGCTTCAGAAAAGGGAAAGCTCCGACACTCCACACGAACAGTGGTAGGATGTAACTGCTGCCGGTTAATATTACTTCCCAAGATTTCTTCATCCGCCTTGCTATCTCAGAATACCATATTCATGATACGGACTCCACCCCGTTGGACGACGTCTCCTGCCGTTCGCCGCAAATGAGATTTTTCAGACTGAATTAAATTTTCCATTAATACATTCTCGTGAAGTTGGTACGTTTATGTGGTTTTACGCTCCAAAGCGTGAGGCTATTTAGAATGCCGTATTGGAGGAGTGCGGATAAGTTCGGCTGCCTGAGATTCCTTAACACGCACTAATATCACAGATAATACGGGCAAAACGCGTCCATCACTTTTGAAGAAATCAAGAAAACAATTTTTACCTAGAAAGTTGTCAGGCCATCAAGGTTTTCTCTGCCGCTTGCAACGAGCTATCACACACAGGAAACTGAACATTTAACATCACCCGATGTATAAATATATAGCGGAGGGTGTTTTCTTGCTTTTTCGGAGCTCTGAAGTGGTTGCTCTGGAGTGTCTGAAGTCACCTCAAACGTCTGAAGCCTTACCAGCCAGTGCATCACATTCACATGTTGAAAGCATTTTTCACCTTCGACCTTATATAACGTCTGAGAGTTTTACTGGCTAAATTCGACAAGCTGCACAGTGTTTCCACAGTTTTCTCCATAGTGTTTTCATATGATATAACATTCTTCGTATATAGACCCACATGACGCAAAACTTGATTCCGGTTTCTGTGAAGCCTGAGACTGAAGCACAAGTCAAGCAACGACCATGCTAAACGTTCTTAGAGCTAATGTTTTCTTTTTTTCAGTTTAGCTCATTAGGTAGGCTAATCAGAAGTTTAGAAAGTTTAACACGTTATTACCTGGTGTACAACAGCCCGTGGCAAATCGACAGTATCAAGTATATATATCCGCCAGAAATGACAAGCACCATGCCCGAACGCAAATAAGCATGAAAATACAGATTCACGATAGACATCTCAGTTTTTCCATATGCTATTAAGAAATGGAGCTTTTTTCCTTCAACCCCATTTGATTCTCCCTTTTCCACCGCATTGTTATCAAGACTTCAACATTGTATTTCGAGCAGAAATTTGAATCATACTGATTTAGAGGTAATAAAGATTGTTCCAAAGTTCAGTGTATTATTTTCGCTAGCATGAAAGCACATTATTGCGTTTTCATTCTTCTAAAATTTATTCTTACCAAACCTAATTCTTTCTGTTGTCCTCGTTACATCATGGTTGTGCTGCAGTGTATTACTGTTTCTTTTTATTGCTGTTAGAATGCATTTTATTGTAAACATTAGTTCCCTAAACCTGCTAAGACCCCTTCTTAGACCCAAGCAGAATATGTAAATTATTAAATGAAAATAAAAGGAAGTATATATTTTTGAAGCCATTGATGATAAATTCTAAAAGCAGAAAAACGGCAATGAGCAAATACAAGGAACAAGGTCAAATCTCAAATAGGACTAAGTATATATATGCATGTTTGTGTGCATGTGAATGTTTGAGGAGGTACTGCGTAGCTCAGAAACGTTTTGTACACCATATATATTGTCGGGACACTGTAACCAGATAGATAAAGACACATTAAAATGCTTAGGTTTGAACAAGCAAAGGTATCACTCTTTGTGTACCGTAGTTTAGTTGATAATATTTTTAAATTCATCAGTTCTTTTTTATGTTTATAACTCAGTTTTAGCTACAGGTTTAACCGGCGATATACGGACCTTGTCGATACAAAGCGAAGAGAGATTCTGAGTTTGCATACCCTAGTATCAAGAAGTAGACTAAATGCATTCGAAATTTCATCTCTATTTATTTCACGCAATGCTTTAGCACCTCGAAAACTGCCACCGTCAGTCACTGCATAGGCGCAGCCACCGCGCTGCACCCATTCAAGGATTTGTGGTACTAAAACATCAGTACGCATCATAAACACATGTTACTACTAAAGTTATACATACGACAAACGCTTTTACTAGGTGCCCTTGTAGCACACTTGAACCACGCCTCCTTCGTGTCCTTGCATTTCCGTCTGGCGTGCACAGGGGCTATGCTCGAACCGCAATACCGACGAATTCATTTTATTTAATTGTGTCTATTTTCCGCCGTCCCCCTCGACGCCTTGTTTATGGGCACCATGAAGTATCGAAAATGCCAACTACTAATGCTAGTACTAATGGTGGTAGTAATGCATCTGCAGTAAAAACTGCCACTAAATTGAGCTAAGCTGGCCAAAGGCTAAGTTATGCTCAAGAACACTATTTACAGTTCACTTACCGTAAGAAGCTAGGTTATATAATGTCACCTTATGCAAAGATCAGAGGGATCAGTTACTGAGAGCCTTAAAAATAGCGCACTAAACAAAAATAGGTATAGCTTTAAGCCTCTTCAGATGACAATGCGATAGTGGTGTGTTTGGACTCAATGCGCACGCACGGGTGTTGATGAAGACAATGACTAGCAATGCACAGAGCTAGAAAGAGAGAGAGGCTCATGGGCCCAATATGATTCGTAGTTAAGTTTGGTTGTGTTTACACCTTTTGGACTAAATAAGTGGCGTGCCGCCTGAAAAAAGACGCATCATGATTCTAAATCCCATCACCTCCCATATGGTAAGTGGCAAAAGCTACTTATGTAGCCTTTGCCACATACAATATGTCATCATTGTTATTATCTGTAATTGCAACGTCATTGTCATGCCTACTATCATCCGCACTGTAGACAAGGAGAATTATAACGTGTTTCACGATCTCGGGTGTGGCGCAGTTGGTTAAAGCACTCGGCTGGGGTTCCGAGGGAAGGAGGTTCAACTCCCGATGGAGATAAGATTTATGTATTTTAACTATCATCCTTACAGTAAACAAGCAGAATTATGATGTGCGTTTCTATGATACCGGGCGTGGCGTAGTTGGTTTCTGTTCCCTTCGAGATGTAAAGGATCCTTTTCTACGCACTGAGCTGCAGATCAGGGTAAGCAAAGGTTTGCCCGAATATTTTGTGTCTACCAAACATATAAAGACGGCTGTTGCTGGTTTTCTCAAGGAGGTTGTAGTGGCTAGTCATTTCTTAACAGCACAATCCTCCCGCAAGTATTTAGCAACAAGCGCAAAACGCTATATATCTTGCAGATGTAGTTACTGTGCCTCTGTACCATACCATATACACTGCTAATCCCTGAAGCGATGTTTTAAAGCACGTGAAAAGAATGCACGTGGCTCCAGGCGCTAAGACATTATTCTTTAGGCTGCACATTTTAACCTTAGACGTTAAAACTTGGATGGAAGAAAAGAGACTGTACGTTCTCTGGGGTGTCAATTGGTGCTTATAGCAAGAGCTACATTACGTCAGGTTTTCGAGCCGTCAGCATGGCTGTGCCTTGACGAAACGTTTGGCAGGAGCTGCCAATTCGGGCCTTTTTCTATGGGAGGATTATATCAGAAACCTCCTGCGAGGGTCGCTGCATTCACGCTACCCCTACGACATGAAGGCACTTTTGCATGGCTTGGTTGAAGTGGTGCTGTATATATGGGGGTTGGTAGCCTGCGCTCTCCCTTCATACCCTTAAAGGCGAAGCTTAAGTGTCCCCCATAAATTTTTTTATGCAAGATACAAGCCCGAAACCATCGAGCACGTCTTCCTGGTATGTTTAAGCTCAGTGTTCTTTTGGGACATACTGCGAAGAACACCGAAAAAAGGCCTGCCACTAGATAACCCAGGATTTCACTTCCTACCCGTAGAAAACGATGAAGACGTCCCTTTCGTTGCGGTAATACTGATGGGATTGCACTGCATATGAAAGGCCTGCATGGATGCAAGACACGCCGACGTTATTGCAGTGCCGGCACACCACTACTTTTACTAGGCCATTGTTAGATTCGCGGCAAACTACGAGAATGTGTACCCCGCACCTGAATGGGTATCAATAATTGAGCAGCTTGTGCACATGAAGTTGTTTTAGCCCCTTTACATCAGCCAAGATTTAGCTGATATTGTCACGGTGTGAAGTCTCTGATCAGAAGTCACCGCGGGACACAGGAGTTACAGAAGTCACAGTGCGGCAGGAAAACTAGCAGGCCCGCTTCAACAGAAGAACTTCAGTTTCTTCGCCTCGAGAAGATGAACGTCGGTTTCTTCGCCTCGAGGAGGCACACGCTCGCGATCAGCGCAAATGCAGCGTGTCATTGCCCCCCCGGGTGCAAGAAGCATCGCCCCGATGCTGGAAGTGTGGGTAGAGATAAAAACAAACAAACAAAACAACCATTGCACGAAGGGCAGTTGCTCGCGCACAGAAAGAGTCAACACTATCGGTCGTAATACGGTTTCAGGCGTACCACGCGGACCACGTCCGGGAGCGTGGAGCGTCGGGACTTTTTAAATCCATCAGGAACAACCTCATAGTTTAGGTCCCCAACTTGGCTTACCACTTTGTACGGGCCAAAGTAACGACACAGCAGTTTCTCACTGAGGCCTCGTCGACGTACAGGAAACCAAACCCAGACACGGTCTCCAGCTGTGTACCGGGCGTCACGGTGTCGGAGGTTGTAACGTTGGGCATCGCGGCGTTGCTGATTCTGAATTCGCAGCCTGGCCAGCTGACGGGCCTCTTCGGCGAGGTGCAGAAAGGTGTGAACATCTGCTTGTTGGTTGCCGTCGTCTAGATGTGGTAACATGGCATCAAGCATTGTGGTCACTTTACGGCCATGGACCAGACGGAAAGGTGTCATGTTCGTTGTTTCCTGGACCGCTGTATTGTATGAAAAGGTAACGTACTGGAGCACTTCATCCCACGTTTTGTGCTCTGCGTCGACGTACATTGAGAGCATGTCAGCGAGTGTTTTGTTCAAGCGTTCGGTCAAGCCGTTCGTTTGAGGATGGTAAGGTGTCGCCTTCCTGTGTTCAGTATGACTGTGAATTAAAATCTGCTGCAGCAATTCGGCTGTAAATGCGGCTCCTCTGTCAGTAATCAAAATCTCCGGTGCGCCATGGCGCAGGACAACGCAATTGATGAAAAACTTTGCAACCTCTAAGGCATTACCGTTGGGTAGAGCGGAGGTTTCCGCGTATCGTGTAAGGTAATCCGTAGCAATAATGACCCACCGGTTACCGGAGTGTGAAAGGGGAAATGGTGCCAGCATGTCCATGCCAATCTGCTGGAAAGGCCTCGATGGTGGGTCTATTGGCTTCAAGAGTCCGGTGGGCTTAGTCGGCGGCACCTTACGACGCTGACAGTTGCGACACGTTTTCACATAGTGTGAAACGTCTGAGTTAAGTCGAGGCCAGTAGTACTTTTCCTTGAGCCTTGCAAGCGTGCGGGTGACTCCCAAATGTCCAGAGGTTGGCTCATCGTGGCAAGCTTGTAAGATTTCATCACGTAGACACATAGGTACAACAATCAGGTACGGCGTTTGGCTGGCGGAAAAGTTTTTCTTCATGAGGACACCATTGCGCACACATAACGATGAGAGAGCACGCTTGAAAGCTCGCGGAGCGGTTGTACATGCACTGTTTAGATAGTCCATGATGTGCCGAAGTTCGGGATCTGCAGATTGTCTTTCAGCGAGGCACTCTGTGCTGATGGCATTTAACAGTATGGCCTCATCAGGAATTTCATCTGCGGGGGGATCTACAGGGGCATGTGAGAGACAGTCGGCGTCCGAATGCTGACGGCCAGATTTGTACGTGACAGTTATGTCGAATTCCTGTAATCGTAGACTCCATCTTACAAGACGGGTTGAAGGGTCCTTTAGGGTTGCAAGCCAACATAGGCCATGGTGGTCAGTCACTAACTTGAATGGTTTCCCGTAAAGGTATGGCCGGAATTTCGACGTCGCCCACACAATGGCTAGACATTCTTTCTCTGTTGCAGAATAGTTAGATTCGGCTTTAGATAGACAGCGACTGGCGTAAGCGATTACACGTTCTTGGCCGCCCTGGATTTGAACTAGAACGGCGCCCAGGCCTATGTTGCTTGCATCGGTGTGAAGCTCCGTGTCGGCGTTTTCGTCGAAGTGAGCCAATATGGGAGGTGTTTGTAGGCGGCGTTGAAGCTCTTTGAATGCTTGTTCCTGTGGTGCGTCCCAAGTGAAAGACGTGTCTGCCTTTGTCAGACGTGTTAGGGGCTCGGCGAGTCGAGCGAAATCTTTGACGTAGCGCCGGTAGTAGGCACATAAGCCAAGAAATCGTCGAACAGCTTTCTGGTCTTGGGGCGGAGGGAAGTTGGCAATAGCTGTGGTTTTCTCTGGATCCGGCAGGACACCAGCGTGGCTTACGACGTGCCCCAAGAACTTGAGCTCCGTATAAGCAAAATGACACTTCTCGTTCTTTAGCGTAAGGCCAGATGATGTTATGGCTTGCAAAACAGTGTCAAGGCACCGAAGGTGCTCCTCGAACGTTGGAGCGAAGACCACAACGTCGTCAAGGTAAACGAGACATGTCTGCCACTTGAGATCTGCAAGTACGGTGTCCATAAGCCGTTGGAAAGTAGCCGGCGCAGAGCAGAGACCAAAGGGCATAGCCTTGAACTCGTAGAGCCCATCCGGAGTAATAAACGCCGTTTTCTCGCGGTCCCTCTCATCTACCTCTATTTGCCAGTATCCGGATTTCAAGTCCATTGAAGAGAAATATTTCACGGAGCAGAGACGATCCAGAGCATCGTCGATGCGTGGCAGGGGATAGACGTCTTTCTTTGTAACTTTGTTTAGCCGGCGGTAATCCACACAAAACCTCAGCGTACCATCCTTTTTCTTCACAAGAACGACTGGTGCAGCCCATGGACTCCGCGAGGGCTGGATGACATCGTCGCGAAGCATCTCTTTCACTTGGCGGGTGATAGCGGCGCGTTCAGTCGGAGACACTCGGTAAGGTGACTGTCTGAGAGGTGGCATGGTATCATCCGTAATAATGCGATGCTTGGCGAGATCGGTTCTGCCAACACGTGAAGAGTTGGAGAAGGTCGCCCGATAGCGCTGGAGGAGCTGGTTCACTTGGCGATGCTGCAGTTGAGAAAGCGCAGGGTTAATGTCGAAGTGTAAATCGGTGGTAGGCCTCTCCATTTCGGTGAATGACAGCGTCGCAAGTCCAGAGGCTTTTCGAACATGCGTGATACCGCAAATATGGGCCACTACAGTCCCCGTGCTTAAATGCTGGTGCTCACCGCCAAAATTTGTGAGTAGGACATCTGCTTCGCCGTCTTCGAGGCGAACGACTCCTCTGGCTACAGCAAGACTGCGTTCGAAAAGTAAGATCTGTTTGCTCTCCACGACACCTTCAAAGTTTCGCAGTGTATTTGCAGCCACAGAGGTCATCACACTGGAACGGGGCGAAATAGTGACGTGATCATCAAGGATGGGCAGTGCTGTCGGTCTCTCTGAAGCACTGTGTATTGCGTTCTCAGTCGATAAAGTCACTGAATTAGTCTGCAGGTCGATAACGGCTCCATTCTCTGCTAAGAAATCCATGCCAAAGATGACGTCGCGGGAACACTGGACAAGTACGACGAAGGTTGCTAAGTACGTTTCTCCTTGCACTGTTACCCTAGAAGTGCAGGTACCGGTCGGCGTTATCAAGTGGCCTCCGGCAGTACGAATTTGCGGGCCTGTCCAGGGTGTAGTCACTTTTTGCAGAGTGGCGGCGAAAGGCCCACTCATCACAGAATAATCGGCGCCGGTATCCACAAGCGCTGTCACGTCGGTTCCGTCCACTGAAATGTTCAGGTCGGCGGTTACGGCTGTGGTGTTGCCGGAACGTCGCGGGCTCCGGTCACGGCTGCGGTGTGGTACTAGCTGATTTCGTGTCGTCGGAGAACTGGAGCGCCGAGGCAGCGGATCATTGTGGGGCGCGTCGTGTCGTCGTGAAACGGAGTGGCCATCCGGTTGCAGCGGTGGAGGAGCTTGAGAATTTCGTCGATGAGCAACCTTGCCTCCAAA
Source organism: Amblyomma maculatum (assembly GCA_023969395.1). Lineage (NCBI taxonomy): Eukaryota > Metazoa > Arthropoda > Arachnida > Ixodida > Ixodidae > Amblyomma > Amblyomma maculatum. Next base: position 26,533 of record JAJIZL010047587.1, read on the forward strand.
GGTTGCCGCGTCTAGTTTTCCCGATGGGGGCTAGGGGAGCGGTCCCGCGTCAGGCCGGCATTACCACGTGTCTGCGAGGAGTATTGGCGCGGTGAAGGCGACCGCGAGTAGTCATAGGGCGTTCCGGATGATTCAGCCAAGTACGCGTCAATGGCAGGGGGTGGTTCACCACGCTGCGGCTTTCGCGCGTCGGCGCTAAATCCCGGCAGACCCATTCGTCGGTAACAGCAATCGCGGAACAGGTGACCAGCTTCGCCACAGTGGAAGCACAGCGGGCGATTATCGCGAGTGCGCCAGACGTCGCTTTTGCGTGGACGCACCTGAGAAATTCGAGCGGGAGGTGCTTGACGACTGTATGCAGGGGCTGCTTGGTGCTGACTGGGAGGTGGATGCTGACTGGGAGGTGGACAGGCACGACGAGTGACTGCGGCGTAGGTCATGGCCTGTGGTGGCATTGGCGGGAGCGGCTCGGGTGGATTGAGTGCCTGGTTGACCTCTTCCCGAATCATCTGAGAAAGGCTGGATACTTGAGGGGGTGCTGCCGTCGAAAATAGTTTTTGCAGCTCCTCGCGTACGATGGCCCGTATGGTCTCACGGAGCACGTCAGTGCTACCAGTGTCCGCGATGGTGGCAGCAATGGGGATGGACGGCCGCTCGTAGTGCTTAGACCGCATCTCTGGAGCCCTCTCAATGGTAGTGGCCTCGGATACAAATTCCCCGATGGTCTTGGGGGGACATCGCACTAATCCAACGAAGATCTGTTCCTTAATTCCCTTCATGAGATA
>JAJIZL010047588.1:0-29053 GCA_023969395.1 Amblyomma maculatum
CCTATAAACCAAACCAAATCACTTTATAAGGAGAAATAATTGTTTTGTTGGAGTTCAGATTATTGTGAATGAGCTGCAGTTGGTCCTGAATATATCGAACTCAGAGGGGCTATGAAATAGATGTGTTTTCTCTTCAGCATAGGAACAATAGCAGCGGGTAGGCCTCTCTGTAGCCGGGAGGCACAAACGCGGTACAATGCTAGCAGCTTTATACGTCGATGCACCATGGACGATGCTTTGAAAAAAGTCATCATTAATCATAAAAGGTCTGATTTAACACACGAATAATACGAGGCTGGGGGTTCCCGATAAGCTGTGTGGTAGTCGGTTGAGCTGCTGGCATTTGCTGCATTGAATCATCTGCTTGCGCCATCTCTGTCCTTAGATGGGCAGCCCAGCTATTTTTCTGCTTCGGTTGTGTAGGAGAGGAATGTTATTTGCATTATGTGCGGTTTTTACGGTACACTCCAAGCACGGTAACCTCAATTTTAAGCAGCAAAGCAGGTGTCATAAGAGCCACCACAAGCTTTCGACCAGCTAGGCTGACTTCACCGCATAACAACCAAAGCACCGAAGACTGTCCCTTTTTTTTGCATGACAGCAGTGTCATGTTGGAATTAAGCATGCCAGACAGAAGGTCACCTTGAGTGCACCGAACATTTACTTCACCATGGCAGAGAGCCAATTGCAGGCTGCAGTGAGCGTTTACTCTCATTTGCCATAAAATACAGGACGGAAGGAAGGAGGAACATGGAGGACTAACACATGCAGTTCGATGCATTGAACGTCAGCTGTGCAGGAGTTCGATAAACACAAACCATACTATAGACACTTTTACATGCATGGGATTTCCAAAGGGATATTATATATTAAGATCGTTCGATATACACTGCATCGGCTTTATATATTGCAGGCTGTAATCAAAGTTACATTGCACGGTCGTCGCTGTAGTGAAGCACTCTTAGCTGGCCACGTGTAACTGATGCATTGCCACTTTGTGTCACGCCTGAATGTGGTTGAGATGCGATGTTTATTCGCATCTACACCTTGTTGGAGATGTTAACCGGGACGAGCTTTCACATACATGGAAGCTGGGGATAATCATCGCTATTAGCAGCATTGCTTTGCTGCCACACATAGCAAATCTCTATTAACTCGAACTTGTATCTAGAAATTTCGGTCAAGTCGGAAGCTTATTGCGCCGCGCCATCACCTCCCATAGAAGCCATTTACTTGCCCCTGTTTATCTCAAAACTTTTTTAAGCGATAGCTCACTGCGCTGTGTAAATCCAATGCCTCGTGTGAGGCGTAAGGTCACACTGCGCATGCGTGCGAAACCACAGGTGTTCAGCCAGCACGCATTCGCTGCACGCCTTGCAGCTCTGCATCACCGTTGCGCTTGACATCATCACTCAGCTACACGTCTTGCCACTGCGCACATCATCGGTTGCAATGCTGGGGGGATATAGCAGCGGCGTGTGCACTGCGAATGTCTTGAAGTTTTGATCAGTAGAGCTGAGGGCGAAATCCACACTGACAGGTGAAACAGCTCGAGCGATCACTTCATTCTCACTGTTTGCAAAATTTCATCACAAGGAGTTAATATATGTGGAATTCCACTATTGCATCGACTTTCTGTCCATCGCTTCAGGCATCCTTGGTAGCTTGACGTGGCCATCATCATCATGCCACTTGTGCGCGGGGGCTCATGGGCGTAAGCCACTCCTTTTGTGTGTGTGTGTGCGTGTGCGCATGCATGCATGCGTGCATGCTTGAGAGGACCAATAAAATAGGAAATGGTTCACATGAGTTTTAACCTAATCTACCTACCATTGCCCATCGTGCGTGCTCGTGAGATAAAGTGCTGCGATTTTCTTGTGCCCCGAACTCGCTTGAAGAATTCAGTGATTGCGATGAACTGTACGACGAATTGTTCAAGGCTACTGTTTGCGCTAGTGACACCTAATAGCGCAAAATCACTTTTGAGAAGTATTCACCTTACGAACTGCATGTATCTGTTACCAGAATGGTTTCTAAAGCTGACATTGTTGAAATGGTCATTAACAATGGAGATCATGTAGACAAAGAAGAGCCTTAAGAAGTTCCTTCAGCTGCTGTGACAAGAAACTTGCTATGCTTGCCCCTCAACAACGTCAAATGCAATGGCAGCGACCAATGGTTGATGTGATGGTTGAGCAGTTCAGGGACGCTTTTCTCAGATCAATTGCGAATGTGAAACAAGCAACCATCGCCCAGTTTTCTGTTTCGAAATACTGTATTTTCATGACTCTAAGCACTCCCCCGCCCCTAACTTGGCAAAAAAAAAAAAAAAAAAAAAGAAAAAAATTTGCATCCGAATTTCAAACGCCCCCTTTTATTTTTGCGAAAAGTGCGTAGGCAAAACTGCCGCTGCACTGCATATAACATAGTGGTAGCTAACTTCATGTCGTCCGCCGTCCAGTGGAGTTCAACGTTGCATCATTCAAGAACTTGCAACGGCACTGCTTGCACTAGCACTAATCTGTTTCGCATGAATATTCGCACTGGTAGCAAGCAGGCATGTAAATATTCAGTTCGTTCAATTCATGTTCGGTTCGATTTCAAAAATGTACTTTTTATACTTCCCTAGCACAGTAGCTTGGCTCTGATATATCAATCCAGGATATTCTGATTGTTGGCTGCATCAGACATTCAGATTATCCACATGAAAATTACGTGAAAGGATAGAAAGCTAAGGGCCGTATGTCAAACATTGTCATCCCTCTGCTCTGTTGTGAATGATGCGATTTGTTCAGTCTTCACATGGAGACGGGCGATCTACACAACTTTGGAAACCTGCTGGCAGTGCTAGTGCTATGTAACCATTTTATGACGTGAGCTTCAGGTGTGCGTGACGATGGCATTGGTTTCTTCTAGTCATGCGTCACGCCACATTGCTGTCGTGTGGTGAAGCCCATGGGCGAAATGTTACTGCAAGATGTGCATCACTAGCCTAGGTTCACAAGGGGTTCTTGTTTCTGTGTTACAAATAAGCTTATGTATTGCCATCTTTGACATATCAAACTATTTCTTTGCCTCCATGAGTTTGATATATCCAGGTTCAGATGTAAGTACTGAAGCTTTGGTGTCGCTCTTGAAATGTTGAGAAGAAACAAAACTTTTGCCTCTGCCAGGGAGACCTGTCTAGTTCCTTTCTTGCAAAACATTGTGAACCTTTAAGTTTACCTAAAGGCACTTCACAGGCTGTCAAAATCAGCCAATGGCAGCTAGGTTCACACTCACAATTTATGCCGAACGTTCTGAAACGTTTCCAGCCTGTTTGAATATCATGTCTTAGTATGTACATATGCTTGAGCGCAGACAAGAGCCAGGCACTAAGCCTGTGTGCTAGCCATGTTCTTGCACAGTTTGTTGTACTGCTTTTGATCGTTTGGCTCCAGGTGAACAAGATGGAATGGTGGAGCCGTTTGGTGACAACAGACCCCGAAATCAACACCAAGAAAGTGAACCCTGAGACATCCAAGGTTGGTAAATTTAATTTATTTGGCTGCCGAAACCTCTTTAAATGTTGCAGTAGCTATAATTCATGCAAAATGGACTCATGTGGATTTGCGGTAGTCTAGGCAGTGGAAGCTCTGTCGGGTAATAGAGAACTCTTCTCATATATGTGTTGTCAAGCAGTCTGGCCTTCGCAGGTTTATTGGTTGTTTTGTTTCTCTTCTGTAGCTTTGATTATTGGTTGAACAAGTTTCTTTTGCCTTTCGCAGCTGTCGGACCTTGATGGCGAGACCCGAGGCATGGTGGAGAAGATGATGTACGACCAAAGGCAGCGAGAAATGGGCTTGCCTACGTCTGATGAGCAAAAGAAGCAGGATGTGCTCAAAAAGTAAGTTCCTGCACTACAGAAAATGGCAGACCAGGAAAAACTTGGTAATGTGTCGTGACTGCAGCCAAAATATCAAGAAAGAATGTCGCTGAAGCATTACTCTTGAATGCATCATCTAAATCATCTGCATCATCTACCAGCAGATGGTGACTGTGAAGTACTCTTCTCTCCATGCTCTTTCACCATCTGCCACATGTTGGAGAACCTTATGCAATGCCATACATTATGCCATACATTGTTTTCTTTTTGTTTGTTTGTTTTTAAAGCTTTAGAAACGTGGAAGCAGCAGTCTGTCTGGCGTGTGTGCAATGCATCTGCTGCAGTTCCTATCAGCTCTTGCTTGTATGGTGCGTAAGAGCCCAGAACTAGCACACGTATTATCCTTTATTGTACCTAAACGAAAGCAGAACAGAAACGGTCAGTTAACTTTTAACTTTATCACTGCCACTGAGAGAGCCACTCGGGCATTATTTAGCCTGGCATCATGGGTGTTGCAATGCAAATTGTGGTAGTGTTGCAGTTCGATCGAAGAATCCTGCTTTGCAATGCTGGATAACTGAAAGAAGCAACATGTGATCTTGTGCATGCCTTCTGACACTCACATAATGTTGAAGGGCACGCCATCACATTAAAGACCTGCTTCGTCAGCAGTGGCACAACAGTTATGGTGCACGACGACTAAGCCAGGTGACCCAGATTTGATCCCGGCCGCAATGGCTGCGTTTCTATAGAAGCTGAGCACAGGGCGCTCATATCTCGCACTTCTTTACAGAAGTCATTGGAACAGCGTCAAGTTTTTTTTTCTTTGTGCCGCAGCTTTGAACACTCGGCGACTCGAGTGCCTGTTAATTAACTGTGTCCAAAAGCAAAATGAAAAAGCGTTCTAAAAGCGTGCGTCGTTAAGTGTAAGGCTTAACGAAACATAACTGTCGCAAGTTAAGGTCCCCGCAATGTCTTGCATGTCTGTTTTTCCTTCGCCCTTCATTGCGGGCATGAGACATTTTGTGCTCCTGTACAACTAGAATTGCCTCCGGAGTTAACGCACTGGGCACATTCTACCATTTCAGATATAGTTATAGGTTAGGTAATGCATTCATCATCTGAGCATCATCGAAAGCAGTCACATTCACCAACCACCTAGTTATTTTCAGGACGGGAAGTCGTGAAGATTATAGTCATTGTTCTACAAGCAGTACCCTTGTTTCCTTCCCCCCCCCCCTCTTTCTTTTTTTTCTTTTTTTTTTTTCTTTTCTTTTCTTCTTCTTCTTCTTCCAAGTAGCCGTAGTAGTCTGACGGGACAAGGAAATTAAATTGGCTGTAATGAAGAGCACTCAGACGTTCTGCCAGTAAGGAAGGACGAGGTTAAGAAAGCCTTAGAAGCTATGAAAAGTGGGAAAGGAGCTGGGTAGGATCAGGTAACTGCAGATTTGTTGAAGGATGGAGGGGGTATTGTGGTAGAAAAACTCCACCCTGTATACACAATGCCTGACGACATCGAAAGTACCGGAAGTATCATGGAAGAATGCTGGCATTATCTTAGTTCATTAGAAAGGGGACACTAAGAACTTGAAAAATTACAGACCAATCGGCTTACTGTCAGTTAAGTACAAGGTATTTACCAAGGTAATCGTTATTAGGATCAAGACAACCTTAGACTTGATTACCAAAGGATCAAGCAAGAAAGGGTACTTTACCATCCCTACCGGTACTGACCTATGGGGCTGAAACACGGAGGTTAACGAAAAGGGTTTTAATTAAGTTGATAATGCAGAGAGCCATGGAACGGAAAATGGTAGGTGTAACGTTAAGAGATAGGAAGCATGCAGAGTAAGTTAGAAAAATATTTCAAGTTACTGATATTTTAGTCAAAATTAAGAAGAAAAAAATGGGTGTGGGCAGGACATGTAGTTCGAAGAGAGGATAGCCGATGGTCTCTAAGAATAAACAATTGGATTCCAAGGGAAGGTAAGCTTAGCAGGGCAGGCAGAAAATTAGGTGGGGGGATGAGATTAAATCTGCAGGGGTCAAACTGATGCAGCTAGCACAGGACCGGGTTAATTGGAAGAACATGGGAGAGGCCCTCTCCCTGCAGTGGCCGTAGTCCGGCTGATGATGAATGGCAGTCATTACTGCTTCATTTTATATAAGATGATATATTCAAACAATGCAGAGGTCCTAAGTACAAGCCAAAAACAATGCACTTGAAAAGATGACCAAGTCATTTTGAAGCCTATGCTACATCCGGTCAGGTGCTAAAATAGTAAATAAATGCAGCTCAGGCATGGCACACATAGGCCGGTTTCACATGCAAGCGAAAACACTAGTGATTTCTGCCTTGGCGGCACAAAAACCTGTTCTCTCGTGGCGGCAAGAGCGACGGAAGCGTAGTAGTTCCAACTCATTGCAAACTTTTCGCTCTTGTAGCTGCCGCTAGCCGCTCAGTTCGCTCAATCACTTGCATGTGAACCAGCCTTTATGCCTCTGTCACACGGGCAATATCAATGGCCATCGAAACTTTTGAGGGTGATCGAGATGCACCACTGCTATCCGACAGGTAGCGCCATGGGTAACACACCAGTAAAAATGTTAAGTGAAGCAGGATCAAACGAGGCAGATATCGCACTGGGTGCTATTTTTAATTGAAAGTTCATTCAGGGAAGGGTATGCAATGACCTCGTAGGTCGGTATAAACCCACAAGCACCACAGGCTACGGCGGAGCGACAACAGGCTAACTTGTCGCGTTATTTTTGCACCAGTGATGCTGCCACAGCTCAGCGGTCATCGTTTCCGCTTTCATAGTTGCCATCGTCAGAAGCACACGTGGGGTTCTTCTTGTTCTCGGTTGTCGCAAAGAGCTCTCAAAGGCGAACACGAGCAAAACTCTGTGGCACACCGTGCTGCCATTGAACACCGTCAATTTTTTTACTTCTGACCACCGTCGATTCTACGGAATGGTTGTTTTGATTCCCGAAAAACTAGCTGATGAACTGTTTAAGGGGAGATGCAGGTCATAAAATGTGGGTTTTTTTCGAAAATGACAGATATTTTTTTTCTACTTGTTTTATCAAGTCTAGTATCTCTACTTTCATGAAAATAAAAATCAAAGCTGTATTTAGATGGGAAATTGACTGAAATTGCATTTAAAGAGTGCGTGGTGGTTTTTAAATGACCGAAAGTATGCTATCTTCAAGCATCCCGCAGCCGGCATGGCATGGTTGCTCGCCGCTGCGGATTGCGTGAGGTCAGCCAAGTCGCATTCTCACAATCACCACAGTTGCCCGGCGTCTACAGAGCAAGAAATAATTTTAAAAAAGCATGCCTTCACCGCGTTGTTTGAGCGCTGCGACTGGTTTTTAAATTATGTGGTACGAATTGGGCATCGCCATTGGCTGCCGTGTGCGTGCATGTGGCGAAGCCCACTTGCTGGCTCCATGCTACATCGAGGTGCGTTTCAGAGTGACGATCGTTCGGCAACTTTATATTTGTCATGGATGAAGCACAATCGAACCAGCGCAGTCATCGAAGAGTGAAATACTGTTCTGTTCACAAATATAGAGGACGCCGGCGAAAATCGAAGGTGAAGACTCGTCTAGTGACAACTCGACCAGCGGCAGTTAGGCCTAGCGGAACCAACGCCCGATCCCTCCAGCGTTTCAGATACCTCCGGGAAGCTGCGTTAGAGTATGTGAGTGCCTAGGAAACAAAGATTGGGTATTTCTAGAGTATGTGAGTGTCTAGGAAAAAAAAAAGATTGGGTATTTCTAAGGTGAGGAAATAGCCTGCGATGAGACGTCATCTGTCATTACTGACTTGACAGTGCTGAGCGTTCTTGTGAGTGGCACGATTTGCCCAATTTGCCAACGTTCAGGACATCCTGTGTCTGGGAACCGACCACCAAGTGTAGACTCGCTTCATTCCTTGAACTACTCTGTGAGAACTCTGCCTGCCAGCAAAGTGTCCTTTCCACAACATACTCATCGCGGCGAGCTGCGGCATGCAGGGACGCGAGCAAGGGTGCGAGCCAAGATGACAGCGGGAGGTCGCGTGAAGTCTTCGCCGTCAACATCAAAGCTGCTGTGGCGGCCTGTTGTATAGGAATCGGATACAAACAGCTAGTGCGATTTTCCTCAATTATTGGACTCCACAAGCCGATGCATCATAGCTTGGCACATCCAGAGAAAGAACAAGGCAGAAACAAATTTCCTTGAAGCTGACTGCGGAAGTGAGACCAAATCGCCGCACTCTGAAGAAAAAAAAAAGCACGTGCCAGAGCCCGCTCGCAAGGTTCTGAGGAAGCAACATATGCTGCAGGAAATTTCTAGTGGCACTGGCTGCTTTATGGACAATTTTCATCTTTTGTGCCAAAGTTTGATGTAAGCCCTCTTTATTAAATAAATATGCAATTTTAACTCCAAATGCATTTTTCTCAAAATGCAATTTTGGGCAATTTTCTGACTCTGCCCTTCTTGCCAAATTCCAATGCAATGCCATCATATGATGGAAGTGATATGAGGATTTTTGTAGCATGGTTTGAGTACATCTGATTGTAATGCACATGTCGTTTTGAGGCTTGGTATCCACACACAAAAGTGCACTTCAGAAATGTATAAATATGTTACTCGGAATGTAAACCGTGGCGATCGACCGAGACTGCTTTAGTCGAGCATTAGTCAGCCCATGCGCTTTGAGGCATTGCTCACTTCGTTGCATTGTTGACGTGAGCACCAGTCAGTAGTGTAGTCTTTCTGAAAGATGTGAATTTAAGATGGATTCTTGCTGCAGCATGTTTCCTGCGCAATGCTACATATTATGCTTTTTTAGACGCCATTGGGAAAGTGTACGATGCTTTGTATCGAAAGTTGTTTAGGCAATGGTTTTTATGCTATTAAAGTGCTATGTATGCTTCAGCCTTTTGTTTTCCTCACAGATAGTGCCACCTGGCATATTATAAGCCAGCAAGTACGTGAGATAGAATCAAGTTGATTAAGAGTTACAAGTGTGATCACACTTGAGAGTTCTGGAATCAGTCTATTTTTCTTGCTGTCTATATTTTATGCTTACTATATAACCGACTCTGTTTTGACTAACCGTGAAAGAAGCTTACCCAAATGCAGCCTCGTATAGTGTGCAGACTTGGTTCGTGGTGATGACGCATCAACTGAATATTTTCCCGGTGCTTTTTCTCTCTATTTTTCTTCTAGGTTTATGGAGCAGCATCCAGAAATGGACTTCTCCAAGTGCAAGTTTACATGATCACCTGGCACTCATTCCATAATATAGCACTATTTCTCTGTAATAAAATCTGTCAACTGCTTATCATCTTGTACATCCGGACACCTTGTTATCTTCTCAATTTCAGAACCAGAAATGCATAAAGTTTCATTAAGTGTCTATAGTTCTGTATTAAGAAAGATAGGAGTGATTACAGGAGAGTAAAGTGCATGCCCCCCTCCCTCCCCCTCATTTCCCTTAACAGTCAGGCAGTGCTCTTGTCAAAAAATTACCATGGGCCCATAACAGCATTTGTTGGCCGAACAGGAGTTTGTATTGTGAGCCCTTCTCATCACTAACCAGACTCTGAGCAGCACCACCACTAAATTCATGATGAGCTGACATATCAGGAGCCAGAAATGACTATGATTGTGACGAGCCTTGCTCTGCCAAGTACAGAAAAGTTTTAAAGGGAGTCTACTGTCAGAAGTGAGCTCAAATATATTAGCGTATTCTTTCCATAAAGCAACACGTATAAACAGAACTTAATAGAACTTACAGTCTCCTTATATGTGGGGCTGCATACTCGTCAAGCCACTTATTGGCAGCTTATTTTCCATGGTCCTCCATCTGTCGAGAACATTGTGGAAATAAAGATTTGATTTGAATTTGAATTTCAAACGTATTGAAAGCTGAGCCAGAGCCGATGGTAGGACTACACTGTGTAAACGTCAGCTTGGTTCTTAAGGGGGTAATCTGTCATCTTGACTGTGATGACAGGGGTTGCAGGAGCTTGATATTACGGGAAGCAGCACTGCCAAATCGAAGAATTCGGCTTTGTATTATCTTGGCATGTTTTTCAGATGCATAATTAGATATACATTTATTTGTATTGGGAGCTTTCAATTGTTCCAAAGAAAATATGGCCAACAGTGGTTCATAGACTGTCCCTTCAGCACCACACAGAGCTGAGCTTCATTGCTCAATATTGCTGTATGGTGTGCGGGGAGAAATAACCCAGAGTCCTCCACTACAGTAGCTTTCTCACTCCCTGGCAAACTCCATTAGGCTACTGGCTTTTTAGCCTAATTTATATCTCGTTTAGAGGGATCTCCCTAAATATTTCATCATATTAAATATTGTGACTGCATACTGGCAGCAGCTATCGTTTACCGATACAAGGCACTACATGTCCTCATTAATAGCTGTAGCAGTAAATCATTGCTTGCATTTAACAACAACACGCAAACTAAATTTACTAACACCGCCTGATTGCGTTGATAATAAAGCAGTCTGATTGGCAACTGAGTTTCCGCCTATACTTTGCACACTAGGGAGAGCAATTTCAGGTACATTAGCACCAAGGCATGCATTGTGAAAAGAAGTGGCAGGGACAGTCCGAATATGTACCAGGCGAAACCTAGCCAATGCATCACCAAATTTAGTGCTGTGTTTGGATACCCATTACATTTTGCTTGAGGGCATTACTGTATGGAAAAGAGGCAGATTACTCAGAATTGCTGTAGCTCTCCAGTGCGGCTGCTGTGCACGTTAGATGAAGCTCGGGATAGCTTGCACTTCCAGGAAGTTCCAAAACGTTCACTCAAGGATCAACATACCGTTTCCAGGAGGAAAATTGCATTAGTGCGCTTTCAGTGATACCCTGGCTTTCACTTATCGTAGTAGCATATATTGAACCGAATGGTCCACTACAGTTCATCTTGCACAGTCTAAATAAACCACCCCACTGACAATGTAGCTTTTATGTGGCTAGGCACGGCTGTTAGGACCACACGCGACGTATGTCACATTGGCTTGACCTTTTCCTATTGCAGCAGCCTACAAATTAGTTGCTACTACGGCGCTATTTTCGATCAAAAGGAGAACCAATCGACGACGTCGTACGTCTACGTACCTTGGCTGTGAGTGCAGCGCGGAGGCATGAAGTGCGCAATTAATTGCTCTAGCGTAGAGAACTGGGGTAAAAGCCAAAACGTCGCTGGTGCATGCCAAGGCATGAGCATCGTCCAAGGTGCACTTAATACTGCTTAAGTCAAGGTGCGCGCAGCGCGTGCCACAGAACGTAACCGCGCAGGCAAGCACCCTCTCAGACGCGCGGGAACGGAACTGCTGGTGGCTTCCCCAGGTGCAAGTTTTCCTTGGCTTCCATGCTGACATTACATGTATTAACTTTCAACCCGAACATTTTATGTTGGCTTTTTCTTTTTTTCATCTTCTTTGAATGATAAAAGTGGACTAGTAGTTCTAAAGCAAAATTTACCTCAATATTTCAGCGCGTAACCTTATTACTGCTGATTTTGTCAGGCTTGGAGATCGGTGATATTTCAATGTTTTAGTCGTCGCGCTTGTACTACTGCTTGCACTGAACTTGCGAGGTTGGCCTATGGAGGTGGTATTGGGCGCGAGCGCCATCACTGGAGCGAATTGCGCTAGTGTCGACCTAGGGGAGAAAGTGAGATCACGTGACTTCTCTTACTGCTGCTGAAGCAGACGCTCGATTGGATTTGTGCGTTTTAAAAGCAAATAATGGAGTTTATTTCTGTAGTTTGGGTTGATATATAGTGCCAGCCTTGCACTTTTTGATCTTGTATCGTTAGTGAGGCTGCTGAAGTGTATTTAAGCTGTTGCTACGGTCCGTTACTATTCTGTACCCGGACGAAAGCGAGGGAACCCGACGCAAGCTCTCATTGCTACCCGAAACATAAGCTCTCAGAATTCTCCTTCCTTAATTAAAATTTGAATGGTCAAATCAGCGAGTGATCATTCTCATGATGTGCACTGCAGACAGTTCAGCGAGCGAGATTTTTTCCGTAGAGTTGGCGCTAAGAGTTCGGTGAGCGACAGAAGAAACGACACGCGTGTTTTAATTTGCGCTTATCTAACGATATGCTATTGCTGGAAGGATGGAAAAGATGCTGGTTTCTTCATAGAGCAGTACCCTCCCAAAGAAAGGAGGGATTTTGCGAAGGCCAGGTCAAATTATTTACATATATACCTTACCGGCTTCCAGAGAAGCATTGTGTAAGGGAAGACAAAAAAACAACAACATGCTGAATGAAGACGTTGACACGGAAGTGTCACTGAAGTGACCTAGAAGATTCTGCAGCCTCGGGCAGCGGTATGCATGGTGAGTTGTCTAAAAAAAAATTATAGTGTCACTGACCAAGTCAAAGTTTATAAAACGTAATGATGTTTCGGAAGCCCTACGGCTTCCTTGTTCACAATGGGGAAACCAGACATAAATCATGCGTTTATAGCTTCTTCAAAATGCATCGTAATGATCTTGCATAATCAGATGGTAGATTCCCTTGCGTCCGATTGAGTGTGCCATGAGTGGTCTGAATCATTAGACTCTCTAGATACAAATGCCTAGAAACGATCTGTTCTCTGGCAAGCACACGTGCCTCGTCCCAATTGATGGCGTGTCCAGTTTCTTGCACGTGTTCGGCCGGAGCGTTAGTAGCAGTGTCCTTTCGCCACATCATTTTTGTGCTGCTGTATCCGTTTGCACCAGTTTCCTGATTCTGGGCAACTTGCACGTGGGCAACTTGCACGCCATACTTTCGGAATACCCGACCAAGCACTTCACTGATCTGTGGGATGTAAGGGATGCTTGCGCGTTTTGGCTTAGAGGCATCGGAAACTTCAGAAGGTGGCGGTCGCTGTAGGAGTTTCTTTTTTGCTTTTTCCCCAAAGCTTCTTAATTGGGTAACCATTTCTCGTCAAATCCTTTTCGACAGTCTTCAGCTCTTCCTTGAGGGATTGCTCGTTAGAGCACGTGTTTATTGCTCTTTCGATTAAGGAGCAGACAACAGATCGCTTGTGTGCCATCGGGTGGACAGAATAAAAGTCAGGATAACGGCCTGAGTGTGTAGGCTTTCTGTACACAGTGAAATTCAGGCTCGTGGGTTTTCGGATCACACGAGTGTCGAGAAACGATGCATAGCAAGTGTAAGCAAGAAGTCATCATTTTTCATTATGGCGAATTTATAGCACAGCCTATAGCGATACATGGACTTCATTGGTATAACGTTGTGTTGATGGAAAAGGCTTGCAGTGTGGAAGAAATACGGCACTTTACATGCAATGCGTATAATGCGTTTTTGTAAGACAGTGAGTTTGTTAATATTTTCAGCTGTTGTTGTTGCCCCCACCATACATCTGTAGTTGGCTGTGGAAGAGAACAAAGACTGGTAAAGTAACATGTTAACTAACGTAGGAAAATTAAAGCAATTTCGGCGCATGATACCAACTGTTCTGGAAAGTTTCTGAACTATGTAATTAATATGGTCATTCCACAACATATCTGCAGCAAAGTAAACGCCGAGAGTTTTCACAGACTGCACAAATTCAATTCCGGTATTGTTTAATTCAATTAGAGGAGGTCCAAAGTGTTTATGACGTGGGTGAAACATGAGTGCTGCAGTTTTGCTAATATTAATCCTTAAGTGTTTATCAGCCGCCCAAGCATTTATTACTTTTAAGGTTTTATTAGCTCGATTTACGAGATCAGCAGTTGAAGTACTCGAAAAAAACAGGCTAGTGTCATCTGCATAAATTATGTACTTAGCAGTGCTGTCGATGTGGACAATATCATTAACATAAAGAACAAAAACAAATGGACCCAAAATGCTCCCTTGCAAAACGCCAGAAGCTACCGCTTTCAACTGGGAGCATTCACCGGCAATACTAATAAACAGGCACCTATGTCGCAAGTATGAGGAAATCAGCATATGGGCTACGCCTCTGATGCCATAGTGATCCAATTTCTTAAGCAGAACAGAGTGATTAACAAGGTCAAATGCCTTTGAAAAATCTAAAAATAATAGTACCGTGTTTTGTTTTTATTCAAAACTTAATATGAACTCTTTCTGAGGAGAGCTAACTCAGTCGATCTGTTTTTACGAAAGCCATGTTAAGCTGTAGTGATAAATGTTACAGCTTTCAGTGAAGCAGGATAGCCGTTTAAGAGTAACTTTTTCGAGGCCTTTTGAAAACACAGGTAAGGTTGATATCGGGCGATAGTTTGCCACTTCATTTCTGTTTACTTTTTTATATACTGTAACTTTTGCCCTTTGCATAAGGCTCGGGAAAATGCCGGACACCAAAGATAGGTTGAAGATATGGGCAAGGCACGGTATAAGAATGTCGATAGTAAATTTTATGGGTTGTATCTGGAAAGCTGACGCATAAAAATTTTGTAATGACTTCATTTACTGCAATCGGTGTTAGAAATATTGTTTCACTATTTCGGGCATTCACATTAGACAGATTTAAGTCACCGTTTGATGTATCAGCAAAGGAAAGAAAGTAGTCATTAAAGGCATCTGCTAGGTCAGCACCTTTTAATTCAATCCCTTCATGAATAATTTTTGTGGTCGGTTTGGAAGAATTATCAATGATAGATTTTAAAACCTTCCAAACCTTTTCAGATTGTCCACCAGTTGAATTAAATCGGTTATAAATATAATCGGTTATAAACACTTACATGGAAGTCGAGCTAGTGTGGAGGCCTGCCCGATGTGTCGAGTGCTCAGTGACCTAAGACATTTGCGGGTGGGCCTCAATCAAACTACTGTATATTGTTCTATATAGTGTATATATTTCTTTTCTATTTTTACCTACCCTTTCCTTTCTCCCTATCGCTCACCTCTTTGATTTCCTCTACCCCTTCCTCGCTATTCCTTCATTTCCGCCGCCCCAGTTCAGGTGCTTCAGATATCAGATAGATACCGGGGCTGGCAAATATATTTTCCTTTGTTTTGTATATAATTAAAATAACCACTCACTACCACCACCACCACCTACAGGTTCCCCGTCTTCTAGCGGCCTGTAATATAATTCGACGGTTTACAGGAGAGCGTGTGCGTCCCGTTGCGCGCCGTGCGGTTGAGCAATTAATCGGGGAAACGTATCCGTCAAACATGTTAATTAGAAACTGGAGTAGCTTGGTCCTCAATCCGGAGAATTGCTGGGACTTTAATGATGAAATTATAAAAGAATTATATTCATGTTGGCGTTAAAGAAAAATAGATCAGTGGTAGAATAGCTGTGCACAATCGACTTTTTCCTCCTTTTTAAAATACGATTTCTAAAATGTACAGGGGACAAAATATTTTTTCCTCACATGCCTTCAAATTCCATTGATTAGTATATCTCTAATTTAGATGGCTGAAGCCCGAAATGATTCAGGGAATTAATAGTACAAAGGGTGGTCACCACCAAGCCATCACAAAAGGTAATGGACCACCGCCTTTGTAGGCAGATATTACCGTTTAAAATATACGCATGTAATAAGGCTTGCCATCGACAAGTCGGTTTATTTTGCATTAACTGAAATTGCCATACAATTTCATTTTTTTCTTTCAAGGTTTTTGCTGAGGAGCGAAGTGGAAGTGATGCCAACGCGATTTAAACATAAAAGAAACCAACAATTGCTAGAGTCATGACAAGACAGACATCAAAGCGACGCAGTAACTAAGAGACCCTGGTATCACTGGAAGCAGCATCGAGGGAAGTAACAACACCTGGCCTTAGCAATGATCAAGGACCAATCATGACTTCATGCTCATTCAATGGAGTAGGTCCACTGCATTATTCCAAAGCTGTTTCACAAGCAGATACCAGAAGAAAAAAAAAAGAGAGAGAGAAAGAGAAGCAATATTAGATCGCAGATCGTATTACAGTTTGTGCCCGAGGACCTGTGCCGGCTCATAGCAAATTCCACGCAATGAAAGAATGTATTGGGGGCAGAAAAGCATCAACTTCAGTTATTTGGTTAAGTGGTCGGTCCGCGTATCTTTACTTTGAAAGGCACACGACCATAGTGAATAAAGAAAAAAAGTTGGTGCCACCCAAAGAGAAATTGTGGAATTCATCTTTTTGAAGCGAAAAAGGACCTGCGGTGATGAAATCAGCTAAAAAGTAAATTACTCTATGTTACGAATTATAACTGTGGACATAACATTAAAGAACATAAGATTCCAAGAGTCAATACAGAAGCTTGCAATAATATGCAATGTGTATCAGTTCCTGTTGGAAATCACATGTTTGGCATGTTTACAACTATACCATTTACATACATCTTTGTACCTATCAATAAAAAGCCTGCGCGATGCAAAAAGTACGGCGTATTAGCGGGGTTCGGTGACATACAGTGCCAGCTTGCCACGTGCTGGACGCCTCTAGAAACTCCCATTCACCATTTTTCGGCGCGCAGGATCGCAGATGGGGAAGTGCAGAGGGATGGGAGATAAAGAATGGTGAAGGTACAGAGACATCCACAGGCCTATCGGCGCCCCCTTCACGATGACGCCCTGTGGTCACCTACCCCTAGGCCGGCACTGGTCCGGGCGCTGCCCCGACATCTCTGCAGACGGTCTTGTCGATCATTTCCTCGAAGTTCTTTTTAATTCAGATCGCAAGTCAAGAGCAAAGCGTAACGACGTCAGGGCGCGCATCGAGCCGCGAAAAACGCTTTGCAGCCCTTTTCCCTCCATAACCGTTGCACAGTTTGCGATCAGCTTGGACAGTATAGCATTCATCCCACGTACGATTTATCCTTGCCGTTTTGTTCGCGTATCGCGCCGTCATCAGATGTTTCTTCAGGTTATGATACTTTCGTTATTATATAACTTTCCAACCGTCCCGGATTTTTCTGTTTTGTATATTCTCGGTCAGATGGAATGCCACGCAATATGAAACTCTCCATAACCGGCAACTCGGTCTTCTATATGATGGGTATGGTTTTATGGTGCGTACGTAAGAGGGCGGCTAAGATTATCATTCGCCAATCACAGGTTTAGGTCTGTATTTGATATATAGTTGATTTGGTTTGGTTTAACCTGCCAAAGCAACTGAGGCTATGAAAGACGCCGTAGTGGAGGGCTCTGGAAATTTCTACCCCCTGGGTTTTATTATTGTGCACTGGCATTGCACAGCACATGGGCGCCTTGCTTTTCGCCTCCATCGAAAAGCGGGCTCCGCGGCCGGGAGTCGATCCATGCATCCTTGGGCACCGTGGTCGAGCGCCCTAACCACTGTACTACAACGGTGGGGCTTAGTTTATTTCAAACGTGGTGTGATGGAGCTATAGGACTAATCGATGCTTGGGTGTGTCCAAGGCCCATGACAGCCCTACCTTCAGCGAGCCTAAAAACACACGAAATATCTATGATGACTTTATCTCCTAGAAATTGACTAGAGTGAAGGGTAAACCTTTGGAGGGAACATAATTCGACCCGGCTACTCCGGCTCAATAACCAAGGGAGGGCTAACCACTGAGCCACCGCGGCGGGCTAGGGTGAAAGGTGATGTGCTCGGCGCAAAGCTGCGTAAAATGTTCTTTTCTTAGTCGAGCAAGAAAAAGCGTAGTCATCGCATTATCAACGGAAGGTGCGTGTCCAGAGAGCTTCCTGTGCTCAATTACACTGTCATGCGCGGGAAAAACACCAGCTTTCCTCGTGCTGCAGGGATCAGGACTACAGTACAATTACGCTGCTTCTTTACAAAAGCTGTTTTTCATTGCCTTGTCCGTGGCTGTACGAACTCACCATGGCCCAATAACCACCAAACTAAAACTAATAAAAGGAGAATTGAATTTAGGTTAGTAAGCTAGATAATTATCGCAGCTTTATAACGTGTTCAAGTCTGTCGTGCATGACAGCTGGGCCGTGAAAATACCATTCTTCTATTTCGAATACCTATACCTTCTGTTATTTTTAAAGCAATCGCTAAACTACCCGACATAATTTGACAAAGCTTAGCGCTACGCTGGCTCGTTTCTCGTGCGGCAACCCAGTTGGTTGCGTCGAAGGAAAATTTGAAAGCTATGACAAAGTCTTGCAGGTTCTACAGGGAAGCTTTTCGAGAAAAGATGCATGAAGTACAGTTGTTAGACATAGTTTATAGTCGAATATACTTGCCACTTGTCTTTTCATTACCAGCATCAGCACATTTGAAGGAAAGTTTGGTCAAAGCATCGACACGAGCAGAGACTCATACAGTCAGATCGCACGGATGCAGCTGATGCACTTCCCCATGTATATGCACTACAGTCGCATAACTAACGCCGTTATATATGAGTTTGCCTTCGGAACGACCAAACAACCACTCTCGTCCTTGCTTGGCAGCCCTTAATTCTTACGTAAACAAGAGGCCTCGTGACGCACCGTTCTAAGACTTCACACTCAGCGCTGCCGCGCCGTGGTGGTAGAGTGGTTAGCGTGTTCGACTATACTGTGCCTAAGGATGTGGCATCGAATCCTGACCGCGGCGGCCGCTTTTAAAGGGAGGCGAAAAGCAAGGCGCCCGTGTGATGACCAGTGTCAGTGCGCCTTATAGAATCCCAGGTGGTCGAAATATCCCGAACCCTCCACTACGGCCTCTCCACTATAGCCTGAGTCGCTTTGGGACGTTAAACCCCATAAACCAAACCAAACCACTCAGCGCTACTTAAAGGCGATATATGCACGTTTGTGTAAACTGTGTACACGTGGTACATAAATATAAGATATTGGTCAATTTTAACATGCGTAACTGTATAAACTCTAGCGTTATGAACGTATAATGTGCCACTGCGGGAGTATATTTGCGAATGAGCTTGAACTTTCCTAGATTCATACCTTTTGAACTCTCATTCGATTAAAGCGTGTTGTAATTTGTGCGTATTTTCAGAGCACCTGATATTTTCAGTCATTCTTAAAATAAAAAAAAATGAGTGAAGATTTGTCACCTTGAAACAATTCATAAAATAGAATGGATTATAGAAATAACAATTGATTACCAGGTAAAGAAGTTGCACGAATTAAACAAAAGTTTGAGATACACTCCTGGCATTCATATCCCGGAGGCTCTTCCACAGCGTCTCTCTTAGTAGACCGCAACTACAGGAAATATGAACACATGTGCGAGACCCTTATATGCAAAAGTCGTTCTCATCTCGATCTGCTGCGGCGACCATAGATTATCTAAATCAGCGTAACTTTCGACTCGTTTCGTCGGACTGCATACATCGAGTCAGCCCACTGCGAAACTCGTCGCTGTATATACCGCTCGTTCGGCACCTAAAGATATTCCGAGCGCCTCCCGCATCCGCTGACGGCTTTCGCCTCTTTTTGTTCCCCGTGCATCCCGAGGGGTCGTTGGCCTTCGACACTTACATTATTATGCGCAGTTTTCACCGCACGGCATCGCGGGGACAACTGATCGTACACAACGTTTTTTTGGTCTATATGCCGGTGCCACTTGTCCGAATAAGGTGGGAGTCTGCATGCATTGCCGCGTCAGGAAGCTGCAGGAACCTTTGGCCTAGGTGCCTGAATTCGCAAGCAGCGGATATGCCAGTCGCCAAGACGTGCGCTGACACTCCCAAATGTCTTGTCGGCATCTCGCGAGAACTCTTCAACCTTCCCGCGCACTTTCGAAGCAGGAAACATCCATTTTAACTCTGCACTTCAGGAAGAGAGAGTGCGATCTTGAGGCCCCCGTCACGACGTGTGGTCGCGTACACAAGTGAAAGAGGGGGAGAGTTACTGCAACCTCACTTCACGGTTCATGTTTGCGCACACTCTTTGAGCACTTATGTACACCTTCCTGTAAAGCAGTCTCTGCATACAGTACATATTCGAGAGGTACGCACGAAGATGATGGTGGGACTTTAGAGGTCCCTTTTCCCTGCTCTAGAAACCGTGAATGGCTTCGTCAAAGGTGCGAAAAATGCTTGAACATCTTAGGTTTGGGGATGGGCAGCTTCCATATTTTTTTTTTTTTGTATGCCTGCAAGGCGTTGGCCGTTGGCTTTCACGTTAAGCATACGTGAGGTCCGTGACCTCATCCTTAGTGTACGCTCCGGACACCCCTTTTTTCTCGAATTGTACTTTTTTCAATTTTTCGTGTAACAAATTGCCTGTGCATCACTAGATTTCTGTTTAACGCACGTTGTGCTAATTTTTCTACAGGTCGTGATGACAAGGGCGTTTGATCTTCAGCAAAATGTGTATGATATCCATCTCTCCTCTCCTAAGCCCTCGTGATCTTGAAAAGTGCCAGGTATTAAGCACTCGCACCGCAGCATTTAAATGATTATATGTGGTTTATTGAAGCATCACCCTCCATGCGCTCAATTGCAAAAGGCAGGAGTCAGTCCCCGTTTCGGCAGTGGCAATATGTGCTAGTATTTCTGTTACCTTTGTCGCTTAACATGGAAATGATTATGGCATGAGAGCAACCACACCTACGAGGTATCCAGAAGGAGGTCCCTCTTGGCACCGACCGAAAATTTTTTGGATCTTTGTAAACTCATGCTGTGTGGATGTGCCTGCATTCCCCTCCCCTGTTTCACACCCGTTAACTCTTTATTTCAAAGCTCAATTGAAAAGCTAGGTATCCACTATGAGTGGAACGGTTTCTTGACAGACGGTATATGCCTGTGTTCGACCTCAACGTCATCTAGGGCTCGGACCTGCAGGGCTCGGGCCTGCAGGATAACGGCTGCACGAACAAAGTTCGGCGCACTCATTACGAACTACATTTCACCTCTACCGCAAAGACGACGCAACCTCTTCCACTAAGCAACATCATGTCATTGCATCTCATGCAAATATAAGCCGCCATAGTGTGTAACAGGCAGGTTGTTAACGTGTAGGTAAAAGTCGATCAGGTGTTGCTCTCTTTGTCAATACTGTTGGGCTGCGGTTACGCACTCAACGTTCGCTTTGAGCCAAAGCACGTCGACCATTTTGTGCTTCACCACGAGGTGAATGAACGCAGTTTAATGACGATACGGTGGAAGACATCTATGCTGTTGAAGGGAGACATCGTCGACATAAGTACGGCCTGTAGAGTCACTGATATGACTAAACAACGGTAACCACCATTAAAAGAGGTCTAAAGTCTTCAAGCTGCTAATTAAAATGCAAAGTATATATACTGTGGGATAAGTTTAAGTATATTCTTTGCGTGTGTGTGCGGGAGGGGGGCGGGGGTCAATACTTAAATCGTTAAGTACATACTTGTGTCCTTCGCAACTCTACAGACCTCGAAGTCTGGGAGCATAGAGAGGGAATGTGAGGATAAGAGGAGTAAAAATGAGAGGGACACTTGAGCTCCGATAGATGATTTCTCACTTTTTCATTTTAATGTTTATTCCCCTTTACACACCGATACTTAACATCAGCAAACAGCGGCTTCCATTCTGAGTGGCTTGACACTTTTGAACGCATTATTCCTTTCTTTCAATTATTGCAATTAATCAAATGATCAATTACGCACTCTAATTTTTTAATTGGCATCATCAAGCACTGGCTTTTCATCCGGAGGATATTGATACGTTTGAACCTCCTTTTTCAATTTTTTTATTTCCTTTTATTTGTTTAAATAATCAATTCATTGCAATTATTTCATTAAGCTGTCATCACCTATCACGCACTAATCAATCACCAATCCCTAGAACCACAATTTACCATGATACTATGTGCCTCTTTTTACGCAGCCCTCGATTATTCCCGACACGTGGTGCCGACTACAATCGATCCCAGATTTATCAAACACGAAGGGCGCCACTTCACGACAGGGGTTAGAAAGAGGGGCGCATCTTTACGTGCTGTTCCGTGGGCGCGAGCGTATCGCCTCAGTAATTCATTGTAACATATCGGGATGTCAGGGCTCGCATCCTGCTCCACGTGGAGGAAATACCTTTGAGGTTGGGGCTGACATCATCAAGGCTGCTACAAATGGTGCTTCGGGAATACACTGCTGATTATAAGAGGTATAATTCTGTTACTTGTACGCTGTAAAAGTGAAAATCACTCCTCCTTCAGCAGCATAGTGGACGCGAGAAACGCCGCAAGCCTTCGGTCAACAAAGCTGGCTTCACCGCACAATAACCAGTGCCCCGAACTCTGGCTTTTTCGCGTGGCAGCAGTGTCGCGTTGAAAACTATCACTCCAGACCGAAGGCCACTTTCAACTGGACTCGATGTTCACCTCGTCCTACGGTTATATGCACCTTTAAAGCTGCTAACAGGTGGCCAAGGCTGCGCTACCGACAATGCTCTGCGCGAAAAGTGACCGTGCGCCAGCATTAGGAGAAGCACCCCATGCAGGGTCACGGCACGCAGTTTGATATATGGAATGTTCCCCTTTACGGGAATTCGATAAAGGTGAACACCAATTCTACACATTTGCATCATATTTCCAAGGGTGAGACTTCGGTATAAGCAATAAACAATAATTCGATATATCCAGGATCGACTGTTCTATACTACCGCATGCGGCGATGGTTTTTCGACCGAAAAAGCTAGTATGTGAACTAACCCTGACTTTCATCTGTTTTGGAAGTCAAACCGACTTCATAAGCCGTATGAAGCCGAACCATGAACCAGTGTCAAAACTAGTGCGATACGTATTAAGATACATTTAGCAGACTGCGCTTTTCTCTGTTAGCGATGCAGAAGAAGCGCTTGCACACTGCAGTAATGCGCAATTAAGTATCATGGCAGCCTCGGTGATTTCGCGCACCAACTGCCTACTGTGCTGCATGCTTTTAAAGCACTTGGCACTGTGTAAGTTCCGGTGCGCTGTCTCTGCAGTGAATTCAGAGATATCCAGGAGTTGTTTGGGAAGAGAATGGTGTCTTTGTAATATTTCATTGTGTTTTGTATTTTGTAGGCTCTCTTCGCTCAATTTGTTGTTCTGGCGAATCAGTAAGGCGCCAGTCATTGCAGCCATTTCTGTGCTGTATTTTTTTTTTCCTATGCCTAAATCAACGTATCGACTGGTTCTCATATGTAATCTGAATTGACAGGAATTAGACTAGAAGGTTATATCTTCCCGTGTAACTTCGCTCATTCATCAATTTTGTCTGTCTGAGATGAAGACCCTTGAAAGTTCCTCGTATGAATGACCTCATCTAAACAAGATGCTGCGCTCTTACAACATGGGAATGAAGCCAGATCGTCTTTTCTGAGTGAGTGTGATACCTACAGTATGATTTCGGTTAACGGTGAGAGCCAGTTGTGGGAGAAGCATTTTGAACTTGTATGAAAATTGATTCAATGACATTTTAATTCAATTTCCTTGCTTTCCCTAGCTCTTTTGTTGTGAAAAGCTATAATAAAAATTACGATTACGCTTAAATATTCACCTTAAAAATATACTCGATTGCGCCTTTAGACTGGCACAAGGTTTGGCAAAATGTTATACGTCTTTAATTTTGATTTCCGGGGAGAGGACGGTGCAGTATCTGTCCCACTTCTTTACTCTTTGCCACCGACTTCGCCTGAACTGTGCATATAAAAATAGCTTGCGATACTGTTTTGGTCAAATGAACAGTCCACATTGTGGCAACTGTGGTTCGATTGATACTGTGACACATATCCTGCTTGAGTGTCCTGCGTACGCTGATGAGCGTGCGTACTATAAACATAGCATGGAAAAGCTCTACCCAGTGCCTTTAACAATGGACACTGTTTAAGGTCCCTTAGCCTGCCCTAGGCAATAGAGACTCGCAATGAACTTTTTATTTACGTATTTGAAAGAAATTGGACTTCTAGACAAACTTTAAGTTCGCCTTGAATGTTACCTTCAGGTGTCTTTCACGCTGTGAACTCTATAAGCGCATTTGTCGGATTATGCATTCCATCACTTCATTTTAGACCATTACTCCACGATGCACCTTACAACGCTTTTAATGGCCGCATTTTATCTCCCCCTTCATTTCTTTCAATCTCCTCACCATTCTTTTTCAATATTTCCCTCCCCAATTCCCCTTCCTACACAGAGTAGCATGTCAGCGAAATTTAAACGCCGGCTAATATCACTGTTTTTCATTAAAGGGACTCTCTCTCTTTCTCTCTCTCTGGGTACCATCCTGTTTTGCTTCTCGCTCATATTCTAAAGCCAAAATGGATTCCCAGAGAATCGCAACTTGTTGAGAAGTGAAGACAGGAGCTTGCCTTTACTTTGCACTAATTTACAGCTTCAGAAGTGGTGCGAATTCTCTACTACCCGACTGAGAAGCGGAACATACAGCCTGGTTACTTTTGACAAAGACGGTACATTTAACGGCATACAATCTGAGGTAAGTATGTCGTCGGTTCGAATGCCTATCGCTAACTACAAACTTTACTAGCGGACTGATGCTAAATGGGAAGGGAAATGGTATGACGTCACCCTGAACGCTGCGCAAAAAAAAACGGTAGCGTCACAATCACGCCCATGAAATCACGCACATATTTATTATTATTATTATTTTTTTTTTTTTGACACGTTTGGAGCGCTCCCAAGTCACGTCAACGGCGGTGCTTTTTCGACAGACCGATCTCTGTATGCGCTAGAGCCGAAAAAAAAAAAAAGAGCCCTACTCGATGACTCCCGTTCTGCAACCCAGCTGTGTAATGAATTTTGATCACGTCACTGCAAATTTAAAGCAGCCGTCGGAAGACACCGACTAAACAAACAGAAGCACTGACATTTGCACTGCCCAGCGTACAAGTACTTCGGCAGCGGACAGACGCGCTTCCGACAGATTGCTGATGCGTCTCGGCTCAGTGTGCCCCGAAGCAACAGAAATCAATCACCTTACTGTCACATGGGCGCGGCCTCCCGCCGCCTTCATTCGCTCCGCATCTATCGCCTTCGGGAGCGGCCATGCTTCTTCTTTACGCGAACGCATGGAGGCCACCGCCAGGTCAAAGAAAACCGCGGGGCGGGCGCATCAAACCGAGAAAAAGACAGTCGTGGAGGCGGCAGTAGGAGCAGCGGCAGCTTGCATGCGAGCCGCAATCTGCACCGGCCTACGCTTACATACACGACGCGGAGGAGGCATCGGGCGAAGCTAGATTGACAAGCCCCGTTATACGGACTGTGCGCGCCCTCTCTATTTAGATTGGTCCCTTTCAAAACTGTTGCTTTTTTGTACCTTGATATTTGGGACCGTGACCGCAAAAACACTTCGTGTGTATGTATATATGCAACCGCGGATGTTTGTGCGTGTGTAATACTCCGTCGCAAGATGTCTTCGCGGCGGACTCAGCAGCAAACACGCGTCCCGAACGAAGAAATCACTGAGGCAGATGGCTCGCCTAGGTGGGCTGCGCTGCCTCCCCAAGCGCGCTAGCGCGCGCTTTACCGCGCGGCGCCAGGACACGAGGTCAATGCCGGTCGTTGCTCCGCCGCGGCGTGTGCGCGCTTCTTGAAGTTCAAGACGACGCGAGCAGGAAACCCCGAGCGCAAGTGGGGCGCGCACCACGGTTCGGTTCTTTTTCTTTCTTTCTTCTTCCTACCTTCAGTGGGAGGCAGGCCGGTAATGCACGCGTGCGCACACAACGGCGTCGGAGCCACGCAACAGCCTTTCTTCTTCTTCCTGCCTGCCGTTCGCGCCCATTCTCATCTGCCTCCTTCTCCTCTACGCCGGATGTTTTGGCGCGCGCGTTGCCTCAAAAGCTGCGACTCGTGACCCGGAAGCCACCGGAAGAAGGCAGAGCAAGGCGCAGGCAGTACTCCTTTGGTCGGCCGAGTGTTTGCGCGTGCCAAGCGGGCACGTGCTCCTTACGTAACGGCTCCGCTCCTATCCCCGCCTTCTTGTCACTTTACTAGGTGAAAGAAGCTTTGGAGAAGAAGAGAGGGGGAGGGAGACGGTCCCCCTGGTACCCATGACATGCAAAGTTGGTGCCTCAATGAATAGAAACTTGCGCACAAGAAGAAAGACGGCTGAGATTCGAGTCGAAAATGTGCCCCTCACCACGGCCAACTTGTATAAGCTCCGAAAGTGGCACACGCCAAATCGCCACCTGAGTAGGGGGAGGGGAGGCGTTAGAAATCTGACAGAGAATCCCGGCGACTAAGTCGGCGTCACTCGGGCACCATTTTGTATTCATGGTGGAATTCTTAAGGCGGGATGAGCAAAAGAGAAATATAAAATGGCGAGGGGGGGGGGGCAGAGATTTGCCAGGCGGGGGAACGAGGATGGGGATGTGAGGTAGGTCTATAGCTTTTTCTGTTCATTGAGCGGCGCCGTGGTATTAGGTCACACCGTTTGCATCACAATGGTAGCGGGGACCTTGAATGAGGGAGCAAGAAGCCGGAATGAACGGGCACCGTGCCGCTGTGCCAATCTGTCACTGCGCGTGCCTCGCGTTCGACTGTCGCGTGCCCGCGAGAGTGCAGTGCCCTCAATCGTGCGTCGTGCTACGAAGCCTGCTTTACGTGCAGTCCTCCCTTAAACGCAGTTTCTTTTCCACAGAGGAGCTCTACCGTATAAGGCGTGATCCATCAAGTTTCACTTTGTCGACAGGGAGCAATTAAGGTGTGAAACACGAAAGCCGCGTGTGTATGTAGAGAATTAGACGCGGGAAATTTCAATGTTGCTTCTAAAGTTAATCAAGCGATGGGGAAATCGATAAGA
The DNA here is from genome assembly GCA_023969395.1 of Amblyomma maculatum. Taxonomy (NCBI): domain Eukaryota; kingdom Metazoa; phylum Arthropoda; class Arachnida; order Ixodida; family Ixodidae; genus Amblyomma; species Amblyomma maculatum. The sequence continues at coordinate 26,523 of JAJIZL010047588.1, forward strand.
GCTGCACACTATCGAAAAACGTTAACGAGGACAAGCAGTAAGTGATTGTCACAAAACTTGAGGTGCGGGATAGTTGATCATGTTTGGCGAAATAGCACAGAAGACGAGGACGCTGCAGCGCTATGCGTGTTCCCTTCTGTCTTCGCTCTCGTCCTTAACGTTGTTTCATTTGAGCAAGTGATTCGTTGTTTTAGCAACACGAGAAACGTTGGGTGGACTTACTTGACTACGGGTGTCTATAGTTAACCTGTTTTGACGTTTGCCTTATCAGTCGCAGAGCTCTAAAACATCCGCGCGAGAGCAACGGGCAGCTTTCGCATAGTTTGTTGAAGAGTGAGTGGATAAAGTTTTCACTGACCTTGAAGTTTTGATCCTTTTCTGCGCAGCCTGCCGGCATTATATCTTCTAGGCTCAGCCCAGGTAAGTGAAATGCGCCTATATAGAAGCTAGGAAAGGAATGTCACCAGCACTTAGCACGCTTGTAATGCTTCAGAATGTGGTCGCGAGCGTCGCGAGTTCATAACGGCCCAACGAATGGACGGTAGTATGTATACGTTTTAGGCGCCCATTGGAACAATTCATGCGGCACCTGGGCGTGTGCCCGGACTCAGGGAGATGTGTTGATGCGGTCTGTATCAGCCTTAAATCAGTTAAATTTCGGAAGCAAGTCATTAATGGCATTCCGCCTTTTATAGCACGCCATGAATGCTGTCTAGCCCACACTGGTTAGAACTAGGTTAGAACAGGCTGATGCGCAATGGTGACAACCGCCATTGTCCACTTTGCCAATGTGTCAGAGTGGACAACAACCAGGAAAACAGGGGAGATATACATTAGCAACACATTAAGAAAGCAGTTTGCACTACCGGCAGTCCGGGACCTCATATCTGCTTCTGGCGGTGATGGGAACATGGAAGCATCTAGACGTTAATATCGATGTGTGGGTTTATATAGTTTATCTTTAAATCTTGCTTCGGGGTCAACGCAGTGAGCTGCACAAAGGAATGTGGTATACGTGTAATGTTAAGAGGTAGAAGGACAGAAAGAGCACAGGCATGGATCAAGTGCAAATTAACCAAGTGCTAATCGTGCTGAAATCAAGGAGGAGAAAGCGGCATGGGCAGAGTGTGTAATGCGAAGAAAAGATAAACGATTGTACCATGGGGAACCGAAATTAGATGCAAGAGAGTGCAAGTGGCGTATGGGAGTCGCGTATGCTGATGAGACTACAAGATTTTGCAGAATAGATTAATCACAGTTACGCTGATTATAAAGTCACTGTTTTCAATGCTTGGCATGACATGCAAAAAGGGACAACTCCCCCCCCCCCCCCCCCCCCCCCAACAAATGAGGCTTTGTGGGAACCAAGAACGCGTCCTGCAGCTGTACAAGCAACAGGTGGCAAGCTACATCTTGGGGCCTGCCGCACACCAAAAGCTAGCCCAACGTTGTGGGTGGCACGTGTAAAAAGAAGGCGAAATGTTTTTTTTTTTCTTTTTTTCTTTTCTTTTTTTTCGTAAAGAAAGCATGCGGCGCATTGAGTATAGTGGGAGTGGCGTAGGCATATCCATGTTATCGTGTCTTCGACATATTTCTTCGAGATGCTCCTTTTCTGCAACGCCTCGTATGATTTGTGCCCCTAGCAAGAAAAGGGTACGAAGACTGCCGACACCGAAGCCTCTGGACCCCAACAACGATGGCTCTTCTCACAAGGTACCCTCTTTCGTCTCCTCCTATCGTCTTCTATCTCAGAAACAAATTACCGGCCATATGCTCCGCTTTCGATCACGGCCCTATTGTCGAAAGAGTGGAGAGCTGTTAAGCAGCACTCTCAAACTTCGCTCCAAGGAATTCCTCTTCTTTTTTTAACCGCTAAAAGTCGAGGACAGGAGCGAACAGATGCTATACCCTGAGCTGCTCTGTCCTCGCGGAAAGTGGATCCCATTTTTTATGGCATTCTTCAAAGCCACACAACTAACAGCGTTTTCTTTCTTTTTTCTTTTTTTACCCTACCACTCCGGTAAACGGTGGCTCGAAAAAAATGTGGGTTGAAAGGGTGAAGCGGGGTGTGTGCAGAAATAACGCCATACCGTGGTGGCCTCCGGAGCCTGACGACGGGGTACGAGTAGGTCAGCGAGCGGGTAAAATCATAAAATGCGACAACGATCGCTCCTCAAACCCTTTCGGCACACGCAGAAACGCGCGAACGACTACCCTCACCCCTACCCTTTCATTTTTTCCCGGTGGAGCCAGCGGTCGTGCGCCCCTTTCTTCCCGAAACAACCGCTGCTCCGGTACAATGGTGAAAGGTAAAAAAAGAGTGCACATGTTGTCCCCCGCGACCGACCCGTCTTTCACTTTTTGGTCCTCTTTCTGTTCTTGTTTATTTATTTTTATTTTATTTTTTTTTTTTTTTTTTTGCACATTTGGTGCTCTACGTCAACTGACTATGCTCGGTGCGCGTACGCACTACCAAAAGCATAGGTCGAGAACAGAGCTTTGAGTAACACACGAACGGGAACCGAAAGAAA
>JAJIZL010047594.1:0-13205 GCA_023969395.1 Amblyomma maculatum
GTGATTTTCATGTTAGTGATTCTATTTATCGCGGCCCCTGCATGTGTTTTGTATTGTACCTTCTCGTGCATTATGTTGTTTGTATTTAAAAATTTCTGTAACTCATATTACACTATGTATCTATCTGTTTATTCTTTGCGTTGCTTATATGTTGTGCATTTGCTATTTAGTTCCTTATACAAATTTATTTTCATGGGAGGTCCAACCCGCAGTCTTGTACCATGGGACCTCTCCCTGTATAGGCTTGTAAATTTGTTCGGATTTCAAATAAACTTTCAACTCTCAAAACACCTAACGGATGTTATGCCTGTTCGGAGGTGTGTGTCTGCAGTGTTCTGCGAACAGTTATTTTGACGTGTTTAAACAATGCAATCCAAACGTCGTAGCCTATTTTCTTGCACATCAGCTCAAGACGCTCTTCAACTACAAACGAATAAGAGCCTTTATGAAGGCTCCGTGAAATGGCAAACTTTTTTGCCAATTTTTGCTTACATGACTCTGTAAATTACACTGCAGCCTAATTCACAAAAGGATAGAGGTCTTCAAATCCATGCATCGCGGTGGGTTAAAAACACAGCAATTTCACAACGAAAGTGTATATTGGTTTAAAGGAAAAGAGAAGCGACTGGCAAATATTTCACGCTCGACACCGTTGCCAGGCCGTAAATGAAGTTAGAAAGGTGGGCGTGAAAGAAGGAAAGAAAGCACACCTTAGTGCACGGCTTCAGAAATAATTTCAACCTCCTGGGGACCAGGAAAGCTTTTGCGTTGCACCTTCATCGCAGCGCGGCCGCTGCGGTCGTGAGGTTGCACGCGTGATCATTGCTAAAACGTGTCGGAAAAAATACGCACGCGATTTTGAACAAAACGTGTGAAGCAGCCTTTCTTTATGCGGTGTTCAGGGTGACATCATATTGTATAGTTTCCCATTTAGCATTCATGTACAAGTGGTGTTGGAAGCCGATTCCTAATAAAGGTTGAAGCCGACGACATATGTACAGCCTTTGTCAAAGGTGTAGAGCCCAAGGAGTCTGCTTCTGAGCCGTAAGTGGCGCTGATTTAGCAGTATCGTAGGTTCTTCCCAATGGAGAGGGTAGAACAAAAAAGCTTCACACAATCAAGAAATTCGGAACACTGAAAATGCATTACAAGCCATACAAAGCGGCTCAGAAGCAGACCCCCTGCACTCTAAACTTTTGACTAAGACTGCACCTCCAATTTAATGCTGTTAGTGATTTTTTTTGTAGGCGTCCATCGGGGACAGGGATAGATGCTGTGCCTTCATCTCCTCCGAAAATGATTAATTAAACAAGTTAACACTTTGTCAAAGTGTGCCAGTCTTTCAGTGCCAAAACTAGCTTGATTTATACGCAGCGTTAAAGATGCTATCTTGTCTACTCTTAACGCGAAGTCTGAACTCTTCTTTTTTTTTCTTTTTTTTTCAATGTGTAAAAAGATAGAGTTGGTTTCCTTCAGGAACGGGCCGTATTATTGGGTCCTGTAAGATATAAACAACGCTTCGAAAATTCAACAGAATGGAAAAGCGGGCGAGTTGGTGATACATGGTTTAAAAATAAAACAGCGCAAAACACACAGACGAAAGAATAGAAACAGACACCACAAGCTCTTCGAAAACTTTGTTTACAAATATGGTTATGTGCTCTAACCCCCTTTAAGGCCTATGTTCGAATCCGGCACCCTCAAATCGCCCCTAACCACGTAAACACGGTGTGGTCCACAAGTCAGCTGTTTAATGCATTTCACGGTTACGAATGCATTGGGAATCTAAGCCCTCTACAAAAGCCTACAATTCAACGTCATACGACGCGCGCAAATACAGTGTGCAGGTGGAGCAAGCAGAGTTGGCTGCTTGCGATGTGCGTTATAACTACTGACATATTCGTCCTGTATTGTTCTACTTAGAGCTTTCTGAAGGGGCAAGTCTGCAGCACGAAACCTTAACTGACATATATCACAAAATAAATGCATCGACCTGGTGGATTCGTTACAAAGATAAAATCTAGGTTTCTGACGTTCAGTGTGCTAGAAACGTAATTACCACCAAGTAACTCCCTTTTACTCATCTAAGCTGCTTAGCAATTCTTACCAACAAATGCTCACACTAATATGCCATATATAAGAACAATGCAGTTCAAGGTTCCAAGGTGATCCACCTAAAATTTCACAGGCAATAGTGGCGCAGTCGCAGCAAGTTAAAAGTCTTGAAGGCTTCGTCGCTTTACCGGCATCAGTTTAGACTGGTCGGATGGGCAGTCACGAATGCGATCTACATACAACCAAGTACAAGCAACACCAGTAAGGAAATGAAACTGAATCACAGAAATTAGGGAACTAGACAAACATTGTTACACACCTCCACAAAATGCAGCTACGATGAAACAGACAGCCATTCCCCAGAGAAACACCGGATCACCTTTCCCTCCAATCGGCATATGTGTGGGTTCGCAGCGGCCGGACGGGAGGTCACTAATCAAATGTCCCTCGACGCAGAGTTCTGCGGATGCCTGGGAGTCCGCCCTGCTCGCCAAATTAAGAGTTCAAGTGCATAGCATTGATATAGAATCGGCTACCGGTTAACTAGGCTAACCTAAATGCGCTATACGCACTCTTCGCGTTCTGACCTTGTTGAGCAGAGCAGGACTTCCAGCATCGGGATATGTAGAAGGACCACTCGCGTCATCAATTTACTGTTTCCTACAGAGAACTTCAGCTTGAACAGCGAAGTATTTTGAAGAGCCAGCAAAAGGGCGGCGATATATGCACGACTTATACGGGAGCTGCAGCCAGTGCGACACACTCTGCAGCCGGCGATCGCTACGGGCGATTTGTTTCCTGTTGGCCGTGCGTACCTCTTCTGTCGCTGTCGCTGAGAGGGAGGGACAGACCGGTTCACGTAGCCAATGCCGACTTCGCTGTTTTCTCTGCTCAAATTGAGAGCGGCGGCGTAATACATCTGCTCGCGCACTAAAAGCATGCGCAAAACCCCCAAAAGATTCATGAGTTCGTTGCTGACAAAAGCGTGAGAAAAAGGTGGCTGTTCGTCATACTTTGAGACTGACCAGTTTTCTAATATATGTTGTCTACTCTACCTAGCCTTCACATTCAGATTAAGTCCGAGGAAAGCATTGAGCACAACGTACCAGCTGAGGAATCACCTTACTCAATATTACATTGCTTAAATATGGTCACAATGCTGTTCCTTAAGAACCCCGTGCAATACGCTTCAGCCTTTGTTATGCATGGGCGCACCAAATTTCAAAATTGCAAATAGAAATTGGTTCTTTTGAGGCAATCTCTGCCTGAAACACTTATCCTGTCCGTTCTGCATTCTTAAATATCTTCTCTGAAAAATTAAGCAAAAGTAAAAAGAACTGATTACGATACTGATTGAGAACTGATTGAAGAATACGATTGGGATGGAGCGCATTTGGCAAGCACTCGCAGATTGTCTAGTAGCTTACCGGTATCGCTAAAGAGGAAAGTATACAACAGTTGCATCTTGCCTGTACTCACCTATGGGGCTGAAACGTAGAGGCTAGCCAAGAGAGTTCTACTTAAGTTGAGGACAACCCAGAGGGCTATGGAACGAAAAATGGTAAGGGTAACATTAAGAGATAGAAAGCGTGTAGAGTGGGTCAGAGAAATAACTCAAGTTACCGACATTCTAGTAGAAATCAAGAAGAAGAAATGGACATGGGCAGGACATGTAGTGCGAAGAGAGGATAACCGATGGTCGTTTAGGGTAACAAACTGGATTCCAAGGGAAGGAAAGCGTAGCAGAGGGCGGCAGAAAGTTAGGTGGGCGGATGAGATTAAGAAGTTCGCAGGGGTCAAGTGGATGCAGATAGCACAGAACCGGGTTAAGCGGAGAAATATGGGAGAGGCCTTCGCCCTGCAGTGGGTATAATCAGCTGATGATGATGATGGTGAAGAAGAACTGGTAGGGCTGCTAAAGAACTGAAGAATAGAGGAGAAGAGGGAGAAAACAAAGTGAAGAGAAAGAATGCTATGGAGAACAACGCCACCGAAACACAGCTGCTGATATAGCAGGGGCGGTAAAAAAATCTACATTTTAGTAAGCAATTATGGAATATGTCCATATATGGACTGGAAAACATTTATTGCCAGCATTGAACGATGTGTAGGAACTGCACTTAGATGACCACAAACGCGTCGTTTCTTCTTTCTGTCCAGCAGGTAGCGGCTCTGAATCGGGCTGTGGTTGAAATTGAATTCTTTGCGGCCTGTGTAAAACTGAGAATAAGATAAAAATAATGAATTACAGGCTACAAAAGCAAATAAATTGTTTATGTGTCCCGCACATTCCAAAATTGAACATATTTTCCTTCCCCTTTATTTTGTGACTTGGGGAACCAAAGCGGCCCCTTTCTGATTTTACACCCACTAATCCCTGATGTCAGATCTTTACGCAATGTCTCTAAATTCATTAATATTTTCACTGCAAATAATAAATTTTACTGCATTGTTGGAAGACCATGATGTTAAAAGTATCAGCTAGGAATAAATCTACATCCAAAATAAAAAATTAGGAGCCGAAAGAGAAGGCCAAATCAAGACCTTGAAATAAGCTACAAGCACTCAAAACCTTGGTGCCGTTACGTGATCTCCAACATAATATAACAGAGTACCCGTGAGAAAGGCATTAAAGCTAACAAATCGTGCGAGGCATTAGTTTGAGAATAGCGGCACCTCGACTAAATTGGAAAAAAAAATAAAGTTGGTACTTAAAATATATAAAACTTCCTCTATTGCTGCAGACTGCGACATAGAAACAAACACATGTGGCATACCGCGACACATTCAGACTTCTGATGTCGACTTCATGGGGAGATGTTTCTCCTAAAAGGAATGTTTCCCAGGACCGCCTTCATAATTCATAGCCCAATAGCGAGTACTGTCACTTCAGCGGTCATTTTCCAGCTTCTCCACGACACCAGCCCCATTCATGACAAAAACAACATAACACAAATAATATTTAAAACCAAAGGCAGACTAAATATGAATGAATAAATGAATCAATTATTTATGAATGAATAAAGAAATCAAATATTTATTAATCATGTATGAATAATATACTTATAAAGCAAATAATTATTGCGTTACATTTCCTAGATCAAGCGCAATGAAAGTACAGTCAATTTATTACTCTTTTTGGGCGGGAATAAACTAGCGTTAATTAAACTACCGTAACAGGGAAACAATTGGGTTCCTATATTCTGTCCTTTAATTGTTCTTTCGAGTTCCCCGCAACAGTGGGGAATTCCTGAGTCACCCGAAAACCATTCATGACAGTTAACCAAGAACAGACATACGAAACGAGTGCTCCTAGTATCTGGTATGTATATCGAATAATAATAGCCAGCCCTGCAATAAAACCACGATGTTAGTGGCTATTATTTTTTTGCTAAATGATTCTCCTTAGGTCGCACTGCATTTAATAGTTTATGCGTATGATTATTTAAGGCAGTATATTCATTGTTTCCTTTTAATGTTATTTTCTCCAAAGTGAAAGCTTTTTCGACCATTCGCAGCCTTTTGCTTACTTTGATTTCATTTACTCGTATTTTTATGCAGCATGGACCTTCCATTAATTACTTTCACAAAATCATTATTTATTTACATAGTGAAAATTTTGCTTTTTATTCATAATCCATAGACTATATCAGTATTATATTTGCTCCTCGTTAAAGACAGTTCAGTCATATATCTTCATTGTAGAGGCAAATTAACCAACGGCACCGAGAGAAAGGGCGGTAGCGGGCGTCTTTTGCGGCACGTATGGAGCCGCCGGTCGACTGCGAGAGCACCTGAAGTGGAGGCCAGTATCGCCTTCGGATTCGCTGAACGGTTCGTGAAGATTGATCTTTCTTTTTTTTTTTTTTTTGCGCGGCGTTCAGTAGCTCTGCCCCTGAATGTCGTGATGCTGGAGAATCCGCAGCTAAGCTCCTCACATTTATTATTTATTGCGCTGGTGTGAATAGTGCGCCATGGTTGACGTTGATACGATAGGGTAAGCTCACGTTGTTTAAGTGCAATGTACCGATAGGCAAACTATTGACTCTCTAGCAAATTTGTTGTTGCATATGCGCTTTTCCTGGATTTCTGGGTACTGTAGATCTTGAAACTCGACTGTGAGATGAATTGTAATCAGATGAGACTAAATTTGAAGAGACTTTCCACTCAGATGCACACACAGAGAAGTCTTGAGCTCTGATGTCTGTTTATGTAAGCATCACATCTATGAATCACTCAATCTAGAAGTTCCGATGGAACTGACCTCTGCACTAGGTTTAGAATTTTATTTTGTTAAAAAGGACAGTCAATGATTGTTTTCAGGCAAATGTACTCTATGCAGAGCAAACTAATCCGCGGTTAAGTGGCGGTAGCTTCCGGGTAACTCCACAGCTAAATTCGGCGAAGGTACCAATAAGAAGAAAAATATATTGAGTGGGACTCTTCCTTATAAAAAAAAAAAAGAAAAAAGACAACCCATCACCTCGGTAGCTCTACACGCGTAATATATGTGCATAATACCGGGCTACTTTGATTTCTACGGTGCGAAAGATTTCTTTAAACATCTGTTAAAAAGCAATGTGGGATACACGCTCAGGTTTTACACTTTGAACTGCTAAGAAGGCGAAGTCTGGAAATAATAGTTAGGGTACAAAACAGAGCGCGTAATTTAACAACGCAGGAGTACAAATCCCCACCCAGGCTAACGCTTCATCGTTCCCTCGCAGTGCACTGGTTTAACTGCACAGCACGTGTCAAGTTAGGTTTGCTACGAATCAGCCAAGTTATATGCAGAATATTTAGGTCCCCATTCCCATATCTTCCGGTTCAGCAACGACTGCTAGAGGCAAATCGGACAGATTTGTGATAACGAATGGAGCGCGTTTAAGTGCCCAATTTTTCGGTGGTTCTGTGGCACAATGTATGAGCGCTGGATTTTAAGGCGAATGCATTTCTAGGCACACGCTAATTTCCATGCCGTTAGCCGGGAAGTGATCGCCGAGAGTGTCAACCGCAAAATCTGCCTCTCGCGGGAAATGAACCGCTATTCTTCCGATTCCCAGCCGAGGACGCTAACCAATACTCCACGCCTGGCTCGGGAGAGAGAGATCATATTGTCACGTGGTGGTGACAAGGTCGATGACACAAATGAAGAGTCGATGATTGCACTGAAGAAACTCTTTATTGGGCTTAATTGTGCCCGCAAAAGAACTAAGCAACTTGGGGGCGGCGATAGCAACAAACGTGCTCGTCGATCGTCGAACAAAGAATGCCCGTCACACTCGTCAACGCTCAATTTAAAGGCAGCTCAGAACAATCTACATAAGGTCGCAAACTGCTACTAGCACAACATGGAACATTGTAGAAACATACGCAAGTGATCGGAATCTTCGACACAGATCTCGGCGCATCGTTCGCGACAAAGAAAATGATAACGCGTCGTATCCCGACAACGAGCATGAACAAATATGGGATACCGAATTGATGCGCGTGCCAGAATCACAGTGATAAGGCCGCATGCCGACGGCTGTTAAAAAACAACAAATACAGTTTTTGAAGGTTTCGGGGCAATACTTCTTCATTTATAGCGTTAGATATAGGCAAAAATAACAATTCAGATAGCATAATTATAATATTAGCGATAGTGATGATGGTAGTAAGGATGAAAATGAGGATGCCGTTAGTGAAAACAGTCCTGTAAAGTGGCTACCGCCGTTTGCGGTCTTCAGCTGACTTAGCGCAGTAGAGTAATTTTTTGAATACGTAAATCAATTGTTCGAGTTCACTTGCTTTTTCCTTGCTCTCTATTTAATGTGAGACGTTTGAGAGAAAGTTCTGCGGAAAATGTGTTGAAACAAAATGCCGACGTTCACGGTGTTGTGAGATAAAAATCGCGCGTTTGTCTCTGGCAGATGACAATGCGGGCTGTGCAAAGATTCTTCAATGGACTGTATGATCTAAGGAGACCACATGATATACCTAAGTCGTGTGGACTTGCCAGTTGTGTTTGCTCATTTCAGGTGGGAGGGTCTTATAGAAGTCAGTGTTCGAGGGCAATGTAATGCCGAGCCAGGAACAGTAGTTCTAAGCCACGCAAGCGCGTTCGTCAGTGGGCCTTTATATACCGGGTGTACCAGCTAACTTGGACCAGTGTTTTAAAAAATACGCTTTTTCTTAGCCTTAGCACCTAAAAACAAATTTAGATATGTTCAGAGTCGCATATGCTAATCTGCAGTATTTTTATCGTCCAAGTTATTTCAATAATAAACTCTAATTAGCTATTTTTTTAATTATTAGCTTCGGAGAAAACGTGTGAAAGCAGAAATTTCAGGTCTCAAAAAGCGGCTGGCTTCGTTGTTTCATCCAAGTAGCGTTTACGTAAAGCGATACTTTTTATCAGCCGAAAACGACGCCTGGTGCAATAAACAAAACTTCCTCGTGACTGCGTCGTCACTTTAAACCCTCGAGACGCGTCCGAGATTACAAATTCTGCTAATCTCGGACGTGCCTTATACGATGAAACTGGTTCTAGGAACGGCTGTCAGGAGCCTCGAATTTAATATGGCATCAGGCGATAAGTGCGACCCATGAACGTTCTCTCTCACCCCGCCCCGGTGGTTCAGTTCCGGCTCTATTAGTGAAACCAACTACACGTTTTCGACACTAGCCGCAGCTGCTGCTTTTCAGCGGAGGCCAAAAGTAAAGCGCCTGTCTTGTGTTGGATGTGTGTGCACTTAAGAACCCTAGGTGGTCTGAATTTCCGAAGCCCTCCACTGCAGTGCCTCACATAATCTTCGTCGCATTGGAAAGTTCAACCATTTAAAACAAAATGAAGTTCTGTCACTAAAGATTAAGTTCTTGCTTTAGTAGAGGGCGATTTACGCTTATTGCCGTTAGGGAAGTAATGTTGGAGGAGTGCTTTGGTGGGTTTCGGTGCTACCCAGGTGTTTTTCTCTTTACGTTCGGGCAGCGAAAAGTGTCTTGAGGCTGCCAGGTCAGCCTTCTCATCCGAATTACATCCTTGCTTCCGTCCTTTTGTGAGCACTGTTTAAGAACACTTTCAAGTGGGGTCGCTGTTCAACAAGGGGGTTTAATCATTGTAGCAAATTTTCTGCCACCTCTGGTTCTTTATAGAATCAATACTCAATATTCGTTACAATGAAACAACTTCCACAAACAGAAGGCGGATTATAAAGGCCCATTAGCTTGCTCTCTGCAAAATTGATTAGTTATTGTGAATCCATCGATAGTATAGGTTAAAGGTATTACGAATTTTGCCATTTTAATTTGAAAAAAAAAAAGGCATGGTTTAGGTCTGCTCTGCCTGAATATACGTAACGTTGAGTATGCGCAGTAGCGCGTGGCGCAAATGTCCTAAACACGGCTCCGGCTAAAGTTAATACGTCAGAGATGAGCGCATGCCGGGGGCGGAGGCGGTGAGGAGAGCGCGCCGGCTGTGGCGAAGAATCGACGCACCTGCGCCTCTCGTGACGTCACGCGGCTCTAGCGCATGCGCATAACGGGTGGTACACACTCACGCGAAGCTCTGCTATGACCCACGTATTGTAGCTTTTACGCTACAAAAGCTGATGAAGCGCTACTTTGGCCGTACACAGTTGTTCGTCGATTCGATGAACTTGATTACGAGCTGCTGCCCGGCGTAACGCAACCATCGTCATGCCGTTCCTCGCGTCTTGACATTGTGCGCGTATCGCGGCTTAAGCCGTATTACCAGTGATCACAGGGAACCCTTCCTTGTTTCTCCTCACTACATTGATCATCTGAAACCAAGCCATTCCGAGATTGTGTGTATTTCTGCGCGGTTGTTAATTCAGTTTGGGTTTAACATCGGGACGATGCTTCTTTTCCAAGGGAGGCAGTGTAGCCGAATAAGAGGAAGCGCGAACGTTATTGAAGAAAGAAGACGCCGGTGCGAGCGGTCTCGCGCATGCGCATAGGGGGCGGCGCACACTCACGCGAAACTAGGCTCTGACCCGCGCAGTGTAGCTTTACGTTACCAATGTTATGAATTCTTATATTGTACTTGGTCTCGATAACAACATATACAGCGTCGCAGTACAGATAGAGCGATGTCTATCAATTAATACTGGACGCAGCGCTGCCTTCGAATTCAGTGTGCACAGATTTCAGCTATATAGTGAAAACACTGAAGCTGTGCCTCTGATGAAAATCTACAAAATGCCTATATTCTAATTTGACATACATTTTCGAGTGTTTTATAAGTAACAATGTTGTATGTAAATATGGCTGGCTTGGTTGAATTTTGAGTTGTTGCCAGCTTCTGGCCGGACTAGCATTGAGGACTCTGAACTGAACTGATTTTTATGGCGAGGACATAGTAAATAATATCAATAAAATGCCTCTGCCAGGCCCACATATATATAGCATGCAAATAGCCCTTTGAAAGTAAAAGAATGGCGCTGTGAGCCAAATAATATTTATAAGAGAAAAACAAAAACAAAGAAGAAACCTAATTATCTACCACTGGCAATTTGGTTTTAGGTTTTGTTTCTTCAATGTTTAATTTGATGCTTTCTGGGTAAAAATGGATAATATACTTCAGGTTATGGTCCTTGCAGTGTTATTGATTTTATTTTCATTTCCTTCTTGTTTCATATCATTTTTATGCCTAAAAATATAATATTAGCTTAGACTGGTACCTTTCAGACGCCGCTTGAAATGTTGGCCAGCGCTGGTGGTTTGTTGTTACTTTTGCTGTTGGCAGGGCTGAAGGCTTGACTGTCCTTATGCTTTATATTTGCCGCAAATCATTTTGCATTAGCAAAAATTAGATATTACAGTTCGCAAATGAGGCACATATCGGTGACCTGGCAGATTATGCGTTGCCATGTGCGCACTCATCCACAACAGGTAACTGCTTCTACACCGTTTTCAGTTTTGACTTGAATCTCGTAGGAACATTAAAGCAAGAAAAGAAGCCTCTTTACTACACCACGGCTCTCCTTGCGGGCAAAAAATGTCTTCAGGAAAGCCAGGTAGTGCTCTCTGCCTATTTAGGACAGTGAAAAAACTCATCTTCACACGTATTACTTCGGAAGCACATGTGCTACTGTTTTTAATCGCTCCTCGTTCCACATGTGTAGTAAATTGAGTTGAGGTCTGAATAGTCTATTGGTCCAACATGGATTGATGAATGGCACCACAGGTTACTGAAATGCCTGAGCCGCGCTGCTCAAAATCTATTTTGATATTTTTTGGGACACACCATGATGGATGCCCCTCACAGTTATTCACGAGCGAGGCTGTCCGACACCTCGTTTCCCATCCATTTTTTTTAGTTCCTCAGACTGGTGTTTTCAGCATCGCACTAAACATCGATACAAAAACACCATCTTTATCTGACTATGTTGGAGGTGTTTTGTATGAAAAGTTATGTAGAAAATTGCGCGAAATATCTGACAAATACGAAAAGTCGAATGATAAACAATTTGAACCGAAAGGCGGGAAAACTGGCGCAATATAACATTCAGCCCAATCATGTAAAACAGGTCTTGTTCAGTAAAGGCCTAATTCCCTAATTTAAACTCAGTAAATATTCTCAAGCACAAAATTCATAAATGTTAGACCGATTGCCTCGATGATCGCAATACCCCCCCCCCCCCCCCCCCCATTTTAAACAAGAGTTCACGTGCGGATATCTAACTAGCTAGCCGATACTCGAGCACATATGATGCTATTCATGACCTTGCAAACATCAATAAATTAAAATTATACAGATTCAAACACACTCAGGAGACTTGACGTGGTGGAAGGGCCCTGGTGCACTACAACGGCAGGCGGATTTAGATGCGTAGGGCAGGGCCGATGCACCCATTAGTATTGGTCTTACATTGGGACATATGAAGAAAACGCGAAAGAAATCTTCTGTGACACATTGGGATGGTATAGGCAGGATACTCTCATTAATTCAGTTAGCCCGAATACTCTTGTTACCACCCTTCAAACTGTACTCAAGGATCACACATTTACAACTACAGTGAACGAAGATCAGCCAACTCCGTAAAACTTTGGGCACGCCGAAGATGGGTCGAGATACAGGATGGGGAGCATCCTGAAGACGTGCACAGAAGCATTGAGGTAAACCGAGTGACAGCACAGGCACGCTGATGTGAAACACAGCTGGCTCTAGAAGATGGGACAACTGATCCAGTTATTTGTGCTCAGGAACAACCAACAAGGCGCTCTGGAGGACTTTCCCTGGCATGGAAAAGGGGCGGCAGGTTAAAGATCATACGGAAAGCATTAAACTCGCATTACAACTCACACCAGAAGAGTTTGCAGATTAGGCTTCTGCCCTTTTCTTTCCGGCGCCTTCCTCGACAGTGCATGCATTGATAAAACAGGAATATCATCGCCATTTACCAAATTGGAGTTATTGGCTGCTGTAGAAGAAAAGAATGGTAAAACTGCACCTTGTCATGACTATGTTCCTTATGAAATCTTCAAGAATTTAGAAGGAACCGCAGTTGACAGCTTATAGGCAGTGGTAAATGAAGTATGGAAAGGAGCCTTTGCGGCCTATCTCGCCAACACCCACAACTAGCAATATTTATGAAAAGATGATAGCCATGCACCTGTCATGGTGGTTAAAAGTATTAAAAAGTACCATGCTCGACAAATTGGGTTCCGAATAAACCTCAGCACAAAAAATGGACTGGCTATGCTAGCCAAGAGGTCATACACGTGTCGCCTTAGTACCACCTTGTGCGCACTGTAGTGGCAACCTACGTGGTGAAGGCATACAATAACTTGCTACATGCCAAAATTCTTGGCGACATGGAATGTATGGGGATAGGAAGTTTTCTATCCGGATAATTAAAAACACAATGACAATTACACCTCGAACAAAGGAGTGCAACAATAGTCAGTGCTAGCACCCTTGCTATTTAATATCGCACTGATCCATTGGCGTGGAAATTACTTGAAATACCATAAGTGCGGTTCATGATATACGCATATGATGTCACGTTTTCGCCTGCTCGTAAAGAACTTGAGAGACAGAATCAGTATCTGCAAGAGGCTTTAAATACCATAGATGAGTACGTCCAAGATGCAGTTCTAGAATTGTCATTTCAAAAGTCCAGCTACATTCATATTGCAAACAAGAA
>JAJIZL010047597.1:0-11559 GCA_023969395.1 Amblyomma maculatum
TCATGCGTTGTAGAATTCCTTCCCTCAATCTTTATTTATGTCGCTCTGGATTCACGCCGTCGAATCTTTGTGCGTCATGTAATGACGTGGAAACAATTGAACATTACATCCTCTCCTGCCACAGGTATGCTACTCAGAGAAGAAATTATCTAGAAATACCTCTTACTCGCCTAGGATTGCCATTTACAGTTCCTTTCCTCCTCTCCTTTGGTGCAACCGTCAAAGGGTATGCCCTAAAAGCGGTGTGTGACTTACTTCATAATTATAATATTGCTACTGGAAGATTTGTGTGTTAGCGCTAATCTTTCTCAATTGTATTTTTTCTTCTTATTATTATTTTTAGTAATTTACAATTTTATTCCTTTTTTCATTTGCTTTCTATTACATCGCCTCAAATATTCAAGTTATTTCAGCAACACTAGCTCCTAATTATTAGGTCATCTATATCATACAGTCAAATCGACATTATCAAAATATTATGTCACAACGAATTCTGGCCAATCCCCCACTGTGGGTATGTGCCATTACAACGAGGGAGAAGAAGAAGAAGAAGAAGAAGAAGAAGAAGAAGAAGAAGACAGAAGGCACAGTGAGAAAGCCTGACTGCATAGCAAAAGAAGGAGAATCAAGAAGTTGTGTCAATGACATTCTACGAGTGCCTGGGTTACGGCCTGATGGGATTCGGGCCGGTATTGTCCATGTTCGCACTTAACATCGCGCGACACCCGACCCGTGTCGTGGTCCTGCTCGTGTCGTCTTTCGGCTGGCTCCTGTCGCTGCTGCTGTCGTCGTTCGCCTGGTTGGCGCTGTCTCCGCTGGGAGCACCCTTGGCCCTGGGCGCCGCCATGGCTGTGTTCTTTCAGGAGGCAGCGCGCCTCATGACGCTCAGGGCGCTTCGCAGCGTGGACAAGGCGCTCAACCTGGCTCCGCTTGCGACGGCAGCCCAGCTAGCGCGCAGCAGAGTCGGGATGGCGTACGCCTCGGGCCTGGGATTCGGCGTGGCCAGCGGCGCCTGTTCGCTCCTCAACGTCTTGGCGGACGCTGCTAAAATGGGTGCGCCTCCTGGACTGCAGGGAATCACTGACAGGTAAATGTCCTCATTATCTTACAGTGCTCGTCTCTCTTTGTGCAACTTGCACCTACCGGGGATTTGGCGTACAAAACTATTCGGCTTTAGCGGAGGAGGGAGACCTGAGACCTGAAGCAATGAACTCGTATCGAAAACTGATAACTATGGAATGCACAGTAGAAGTTGGTAATAAGAAAAAACATTATGCCGGTAAAAATATCACCTGAAGAAATATTTGGTTAAGGAGTAACGCTGCATGTAGTATGAAATCCAAAAGACGCAGTTCTTACAGCTATTCAAATTAAATATTAAGCTTAAGGTACCGGCATGACAGTATTTCGAATAATACATCAATTCTAGCATGCTCTAAACTACAGAAGTCGGATTAAAGCATACGCGAGGAAACCAAAGAAAGCTAAAATGTTCAGTCGTTAGCGCGTTTAACACGAATGCTCGAGGTTGTGGCCTCTACGAGTTTAAGCACCAAATTAAGGGATCAGTGAATAGGTCGTAGCAACGTGCATGACATCAACGAGGATCCGCAAAGGGGGGGGGGGGGGGGGGGGGGGGGGGGGGCGAAGACGGGAGTCATTACAGCTACTGCATCATTTGTTTAAGGGAGGGGCTTATATATGCTATAATTTGTTTTGTTTTTCTTTTCGGCTTTTACACTCCGTCATCGTGGTGTGCGTAAAACACTGTTGCAGAATTTGAGAGCGGGGTCAAGGAAACTTGGTAACAGCTTTCTTGGTCGACCGTGTTTCAATCCTGAAGGTAAAAACAATTAAGGGCTTCAATTTAATGAAAAAAAGCTACGCCTTTAATGTATGATGTGACAGCGCTTACGGCTCGCGTCGATATGTCTCCTTCCGGATCTTCTTTCGCGTAAATGCACTCTGCTACTGGCACAATCACCAACCCCTTATTTCGTACCTCTCTTAGCTACAACGTCCGCGTATACGGCAGGAGCTGCGCTAAGCAACTGAGAAGCCAGCACCTTGGGCTTCAAACTTCAGGCAGAGGCTGTACTTTTTGGAAGGCTAATCCTGTCGCTGCTGTATCTGCCATATAGAGTACCTGAGCGGAAAATCTGAACAAACTGCTTGATCATTTCTTTCCATCTTTTGCACTTAATCCCGAAATTCTCAGTGTGACGTATTCAGATAAGCATCCTTTCATCCAGCGTGCCCGACTCTTTCTTCATGGTGTCGGCTCTGACAACGAGTGTCCTGGTGGTGCTGAACACTCTGTGGAGCGTCATCAGTTTCCAAGCTATGTGGATGCGCAGCCCGGCGCTGCTCGCTTTTGCACCCGTCTCGCATCTCTTCGCTTCGGGCGTCACTCTGCTCTACTCACGGGTAGACTACGGAGTCCCGCTGGCCACTCTCGTGGGGCTGCTCTTTCTGACGGCAGCTGTAGCCTTCGTAGTGGCTGGAGGCCAGCCGGGACCCCTGTGGGCAGCTCTTGGCCTCATGCCTAAAAAGGGCTCTCCTAGGGGAGCCGAAGACGAAGCTGCGCCGGCAGAGGGCTGAACCACTCGTTTCGACCGAGGCGTTCACACGCTCGATGCCGCTGTGACTCCAGGAAAAAATCTGCCTGCTGTGGGTAATCCTCTACGTGCTTTATTCGCATTATTTGATGATTTCAAGGCACACCCACATTGGTAGGTTTGAAATAAACATGCGCCAAAACTTCATCTTTGCTGATGTAAATCTTAGTTTGAGCCAGCAACATTGTTTAGTTACGTTGCAGCTTTGCTTTCTTTTTGTTACAGTGTGATCCCATTGTTAGGTTTCGCGCCGCGTCTCACAAGCGAATTCCTCCCTAGCATGAGTTGACTTGTACGAACTCGTTTTGCGTGTGCATGCTCGTATAGTTACTTCACGGTATAAACACTAAGATATCAATCATGATTTCGGTGCTTCTTTATTATACACCTAATATAAACGTTCATTTCGACCAGCGTTGTACTCACACGTTTGTCTTCAGGACCGCTTTGTTTAGAGTGAGAAGTGCTGGAGAGAAGGGTGCTGCATATGTTAACTACGCGTTAACTGAAACATTAAGTTTTTGTGTTCTGCGATATGAATGCACAGGCTTCAATAGTGTATCAATTAATAACTTCTGTTCCATGTAGCCGTAGCGCTGTTTGAACAATTATTGCACTTGAACATATCTACATTATCTACAACCTCTACAACCAACGGCGATTAGGCCCCCTCTGATGTATCTATCTCTTGAGCATAAAAAGTGTCCATCATAGTTTAGTAGTGTGTAGAATTGAGAGCTGGTCGCTTTATAATAGAGTTACAGCTATCGAACAAACGTTTTTGAAAATGTATAAATATTCCACTTTCAGGCAACAGCAGCAAAAACTGATCTCTTTGGCGGTATAACATCTTCGTTATGTATTGGTGCCTTTTGATATTGCAAAACTTACCTTGCAGTGATTCAGGAGAACGTGTTTTTGTACTACTAATGTGCTAAGCCAGCCTAGCGTCAGGTTAAGGTTATTTCTTCCTATGAAGCTGAACACAACAGTGAGGTGATAACTTTCTGGTCATATTCGCACGACAATTTTTGAATCCTTGTATAGGTAAGGCTAGTAGTATTATCCCTTTTTTTTTTACAGCGATACGTTAAGGGCCTACGAACCTCTGCCAAGATATACTGCAGTCTATGCTCCAAGCATGCTGAGGCAAAAACCGTGTCTTGTTAGTTAGGTGCTTTCATATCTTGCTAATCTATGCATGCGAGAAATCAATGTCGAAGCGAAGCAAAATTAGTTTAGGTGTTCGGTGCAATGAGGTTAGGAGGCGGAACAAGTACACTCGTCCGCAGCATCCGACAGTACTTTAACTGCTAATTTTCGCGTGATCCGGGAGAACTTCATTTGATGAACGATACCAATCCTACTATTCGCTGCTGTCCTGTAACCACATTTCCAAATATACACAAATGCGTTGAAGAGATCGAAATGATAGTAGTATCATAAGAAATGACTGCTCATTGAGAAATATTTAGCACACCAGTGAAATCGTAGGAATAGTGCCTTTCTGTAATGGATTCGAACATGAATTGAGTAACTGAAAAAAATAAAGACCATGAATCTGATACCGGAAGAATGAAATCGAATGCTAATCGAAAATGTTATGGTGCAAATCTCCTTGCATAGCAAATATCCACTGAAACAAATCGGATGCGAAGGGCTATCACTGGCAAATTTAAACCTGGAGCTGTGGTAACGCGAAAGTAATTTCTGCTACGAGGCACGCATTACGTAAATAGTGTAAACATCAATTGTATGTGCTTAGGAAGAAATTTTCCATGGCTTATTTTAGGTGGGCCTGGATATCTGTAGCGGAAACGTGGAGAAGTTAGCAGTTTAGCGATAACGTTATAAGCACTGATAAGCATGGCGGAAACAGCGGGTATCCATACCCATGGCAAACGCTGTAATGGTGACCAACTCCTTAGCTAGAGAACCTTACATGTGGCACAAATATTCGCTATGTTGACTGTTTCGGCAGACCATTCGAGGAAAGCTAACTGCAGAGTTGCGTGTGTGGTCGCACTCACCGGCGACAAGACCTTCCGATGCCACAGTTCACCGCACACATTACACACACAGCCAAACTGGTTGTTTGAAAAGTTAGCGTTGAAGGTCGTAGTTGCCGTAACACTGGCTGTCAGCCGAATTTTATAGTCAGTTATCTGACACGGCTTCGTCCCTTCGGCTTCTTCTTGGTGTACCGTTGGATGGTTTTTTTATTGTAATTCGGCAGCGACTCGTCGTCTTAGCCGATCCTAGACTGGGTGCCGCCGATTACCGAGGCATTATTCTCGATCTTCGGGCGTCTCCGACTCTAGATTAGCCTCCCTTGCTTCATTCGAACATTTTGGGATGGCATTGCGCCACGCGATGATTTCTGGGCCCGTCGACGCTTGTTCGCGTTGCCTCTGCTGATGCCGTTCACAGTGCGCACGTTCCTAGCGGTTAGAATTGGAAATGAACCACAGAAAGCTCGCGTGTGCATATGAAATATTCATGCCGTTTTATAGTGATTTTCATAGTAAGCTACTATAAAAATAAGCAAAACAGAGCTCATATTCCACTCTTAGATATGATTTATTTTATTTTTATTATCTTCCCCGTTCTGCAGTTTTCGTCTACCCAATGAGAATCGATCATTCACAAAATGGAGATTACGTTTCAGCGAACCAAAATAAGCGAACCCAACTCTCCTACGTTAGGCAATTATTTCTGCTTCTAGTCGCATCACTGTAGAGGTAAATATGAGTCGGTTTCTGTTTCAAAGACTCGGTTCTCGGAGTAGATAATTTAAAAAGAGAGTAATATGTCTTAAAGGAAAAGGACAGTTCATATGCCACCAAGCCCGCACTTTCACTTATACACACATGAAAAAGGTCGAGACAGGTGCTGCTACAGTGTACACTCAGGTACACAGTCTTCTCCGTCGGGAACTCAACCGAACGAAGTCTGCAAAGTAAAGGAGAACCGCACCGGGCTTTTTGTACAATATCGGTCAACGGGGGATAAGGGTTCTATGAGAGTGGAGAACAAAGATGAGCGTAGAAATAAAAACAAACGTGCACAGGCACCGTGCGCAACTGAGGTTTTCGAACAGCTGCAGCAGATGCTTCGCTGGTTTCTAATCACCCCTCTATGATGCTCGCGTTTAGCAGTCTTTGCACCAGAGACTGGTGTCGGATTTCTCGCAACTCTAGGAGGACTCGAAGAGCCGGATACTGCTGGTCGTCGAAGCGAAATTTCTGAAGCAAGCACTCTTCGACAGTGACCGAGGGAATCGATCCAAGTGTGTTGCTACTTGTCTGTAAAAACGCCTCAGAGCTACTATCCATCTTATCTTTCTTTTCAGTAACTCAAAACAGGCTTTCCTTAGTGAAATCGTCGCTCAAAATCTTGGAGACATACGTGTATTTCGACTTCTGCGAAAGGATTGGAAACGCAAATAAAAGATGAAAGTCTAAGGTTTTTAATATTTTTTTTTCGCGCAGAGCAATAGAAATTTGCGCGGCCGCTATTTTCTCTGCCGATTCACTTCCTTTCCCTCAATTCTTTGTGTAATAGTGGGTTATAGAGTTTAATAAGGGGGTGCGCTGATCCCCCTTTCGTCCCCCCCAACAAGAACCACTTTTCTCTTCTCTCTCATAGAGTTTAATGCCCCAAAGCCACTCTATGATGGACACCATAATGGAGACCTCCGGAAGAAAATGTTTTGGCAATCTGAGACTTCTTACGCGCACAGATATCGCACATACAAGAGTGCCTTGCAGCCCCGACTTCATCGAGACGCGGCCACAGGGGCCGAACTCGAGCCCAGGTCTCCACGGCTAAGTATTCGATAGCCCAAACAACTGAGTCACTGTTGTGAGTCGTGTGTGTTCTGTGTGCGGCGTTTTGTTTAGTTTTAGATTCCCCCCGGATGCATGTTATTGTGCACACTTTCCGATCACTGCCCATAACGCTCACTCCATTTGAAAGTGCCAACTGAAAAAAGTTTATAGTTCAAAGCAATTCCAGATTTATATGCCATTTTTCCCACGGCCATTCAACCACCAGAAGAAAGCGTTGGCTGCTAGCTGGAATACGAGGAATCTATAGTAGATCCATTGAGGGCACAAAGCTCTGTACGCATGATTGGAGCTATGTAGGCTCTCATCTAGTGGTCGCCTACTGACACGCGGTATTGGCCTTCGCGTCAGGGAAATGCTTCCGGCACTTATATACAGTCCCAGATTGAATAATATGGACCGGGGTTCCACATTTAAACTCTTTAGTCCTCTTTAAACCAGAAATAAAAATGATCGCTGCCTCCACGTGCAAAGGAAAAAGCAAATTCTAGCATATTTGATTTTACATAAAATGTTCGATACATTTAGCTAGGTAACGCTAAATGGCTTTGACCATCGAAGCGTGGTTCAATTGCTCTGTCAGCGACTGGAAGATTTTCGGTTCGCTCGGGTCGCTTCCCCTGCATCGCACAATGAAATAAGTCTCAGACGAACGCTTCCTTGTGAGTTCAAAGCGTCAGTTCAAAAAGTACATCTGCCTTCTTCTAAGATGCTTTGGAAATATATCATTCCCCTTCTTTCCGACACGCCACTCTTACTCTTGAGTGCACGAGCTCTTGCGCCGCGAGCAGCGACTCTCTTATTTTTACTGCCGTGTCGCGCCTTTTATAACACTCCGAGTATTCTGCTGAGTCACCCTCTATGCAAGCGTTGCATTCATGGTCTCCCAATGCTGAGGAAGATGGATCATGAAGGAAACATCTTTAGGTTCTGAAGAGGTACTTCGGTCTCTCTATCTCTTTCCCGCTCCTCTTTTTATGTTCTTTTTTCATGATTGCTCTGCTTGTACGCCTTTCACAGCGTGAACGCTTAACAGCATTGCCAGGGGCTTATTTGAGTAGTTATATCTTTTCTTGTGCGTAATCTTTTAGAGCCTTCATTTCAGTTCGCTGGTGTGACGGATAACGTAATGGCTCAAGCTCTCGTTTGGCGTCCAGTCTTGTTTTCCTTCTTTGCTTATATGCTTAAAACCATACGAATAGCAAAACATTTCTGTCGAAGAGAAAAGTGTAGTAATTAAAACGCGCGAAAACAGTGGCCTCGGAAGCTTCTGACAAGCCGCACGTATACACGAACCAACAAACACCACTGTTTATGTCTGGCGAACTGCAAATTGTACTAGGTACAAATGATGACCGCCGCACTAGCGTGAGCAAGCACCAATACTGCTTTAACAGAAGCCGGCTGCGCAGATGCCGCTTCAACTATCGCAAGTGATCCTGTGAGTGCCCTGCTCCGTTTCTTCAGGACAACGCACCCTGTACAAACCCTATGTACCGGCGGTCGAACAATTGTGCGCCATCATTTTTTATTTGGAGTCAGATATTCCGCTATGAATGCTTCAAGAATATGTATTTTGACAGACCGTTTACTCAGATACACGAATCAAGCGAGTTGCTCACAGCAGCTGAGAGAGGTAAAGTATTTTATTTTGCTTAGAGCCCCTGTTTATGTTTCGTTTCAGGCCGACTGTAGGCATAGACCGAAGGAAAGTAAATAATAGCTTTAATATGTGTGATTGCTCACGAATTGCGCATCGCAGCCCATATGTACCTGTTACTATATAGCTTACCAATTTATGCGCTTTCTAGCATTGCAAACAGATTGCGAGCCATTCGAGCTGTTCCTTTTCTCGTTTTTTTTTAGCTCTAGAGGTGCTTTTGTGCACTGCTTTTACGTATTCTGTTTTTGCCTGCATGATCTTGACATGGGGTCCGGAGAGAAGTGGTGAACTATCCGAGAGAAATTGGATCGTCGACGAGTGGCACGCCAGAGCGACATCAGCAGAATCACAATAGCAGGACGCAGCAAATACCCTGTAGCGCGCTTCGATTCCTTTTTGCCATACGAAGCATTGGGGATCCTCGCTGCGGCACGGCATGGCATCATACTATTCCAGTTCAGTTTTGGAAAGTTATTTCAGAAGAGGACTTCCCTACAGACTGTCCATCGAGTTTGTTTTCTTGCATGTCAAACAAAGAAGAAAAATAAGTTTCCTATTTCACTTTATCACACTATAAACTGTACAGACATTTTGTTTACCTATTGCCTATTTTTGTTTGGTTTAAGAAAACCTAAAGAAATTGAATTTTATTGTCGAGCGATCACCATTTATCATTGCCACATTTGTGAACGCATCCGATTGCTTTGACCAGAATAAGTTTTTCTCAGTTGATGGCGAGATGTTGTGATGGTCGTCTATGCGGTCTCGTGGAATGGCCAGCTGTGATCTCTCGAAACTGGAAAGCTGCCAAGCAACATACGAAGCTGTAATGAGACTTTTTTCTAATGAAAAAAAGCTATCACATTTTGCTTTCAAGATCACTAGTAGCTGGTAAAAGGATATTATCTCCACACCTCTGGCGTTTAAATCCTTCAGTTTCACGTTCATCTAGAAAGTGAGCTTATGAAACATCTTATTGGACACAACAACAGCGTATTCGCTATATGATCAACGAGTTTATTGGTGCGCTCTTTGCAAGTTGAAGCTTAATGCAGTGACCGGGGCGTTGTTGGTAAATAAATGAAGAATTTAACAAGAAACAGTAAGGCAGGATTTTTTAAAGTCGCACTACGTGGATCTGCTGGAGCGTCGGCATGTCACAGGCTTCAGAAAAAAAAAAATTACGAGGACGATCTCGAGTAAATTCGCATTGAAGCACACACGTCGCACAGAGCGCACACAAAATACATACTGTTGCTTCGGTGTATGTCAGCATGACGTTATAAAAAGAAAACTTAGCCTATCTTAGGTGACGCTTGCTTCTATGAAGCGCTAAGCCTCATCCGCATAGCCTGGTGAAACTTTTCTAATTCTACAAAGTACACAACCTTGTTTATGCGGGTGTCAGGCTTACTTCAGAATGGACAGGAGTTTAGTGAGAACAATGGCCTTCGTAAAGCCGGATATTATGAAAAACGCAACTGACGCGATGTGGGCAAAGAAGAAAAGTGGGTATATAGCAGCAACAGACGCAGGTGTATGAACGCTTGTGAACACCTTAATATAACTTTACAGACTGATAAGGAAACGTTGAATTTTCCTCGGAGGAGTTGTGCCGGGTTTATGATGTGCATGAGCGGTGCAACTGTGACATTCTTGTCATTATAATTTAAAGCGACTAAACCAACTCATGACCATAGTCTTCGTTGAAGACTCAATGTCCCTAGGTTTGACAAATTGGTGTCGGCTATTTCTATTTCAATCTCGCCACTTTACCTTATAGCTACACTGAGAAGCAATTGAAGTTTGTCAGTGTTGATAAGGTGTCACTTCTGACCACATAGGGGCTAAGATGATTGAAAACACTGTTTTTATGAGGTCGATAAAAGCTAAAAATGAAATGCAGATGTGGCTAGCAGTGACCCATTACGCACACTTGAAGAGTTCGATCGTCAACAGCTATATTGCGGCATACATGTGTCAAAGGCTACGCAGTGCCGCCACTTCCTTTCATGGACGCCAGCCCGTCTTTTCTGGTTGCGGTGTCGCGACTATGAATCAACTAGTGGGACCGTTTTTGAATTCATTCTTGGAATGAATTCTCGCTGCCGGATAAACATCAACGTGACTACAATAGAACCATACAATGATAACATCATTCGCCTACCCAGATTTCATTTCTGTTTCAAGGAACCTGTCCCGCCGTGGTGGTGCAGTGTTGTGTTGTGCCAAATGGTGTGGCGTGGGATCAAATCTCGGCTGCGGCTGTCGCTTTTCAATGAAGGCTAAAAGCAAGGTGCCCGTGTACTATGCCATGCCAGTGCATATTAAATAACCCCAGGTGATCGAAGTTTCCGGAGCCTTTCACTAGGGCGTCTC
Source organism: Amblyomma maculatum (assembly GCA_023969395.1). NCBI lineage: Eukaryota > Metazoa > Arthropoda > Arachnida > Ixodida > Ixodidae > Amblyomma > Amblyomma maculatum. The sequence goes on from JAJIZL010047597.1 coordinate 10,509, forward strand.
TCATAGCTTGAGTTGCTTTGGGAGTTTAGACATTTTAAACCATAAACTATGTTTCTAAGAACCTGTTAGTCCAATAGAAATGTCCACTGTGTTCCAATGTCCACTGTCTACTGTGGATTACTTAGACAGATATAGTGATATAGCCTACCGCGATCCCCGATCCGTCATCGTGACCCGCTATCATGCGCCACCAGCGCGCGTACGCTGTTTGGTCCTGACGTGAAATGTCTGCTGCTGACTTTCAGTCTGTTGCCCTCAAGGTTGTCTTATTGAGCTACACTATTGTGCCATTCTCAAGAAAGAGAGCCAAAGTTGCACAAGGGTACTGGGGCATTAATCACCGGGCGGAATTTGCGAATGTCATGCAGAACCAGAATAAAGAAGCTAGGTGAAAATAAAGGTGGTTTCGTGTATCATTAAAGTCCGCTTTACTCACTGACCGCGAGCTATGCGCGGCACTGTTTACGTCGAAAGTGAGAGCGTTGAAAGTGTTGCTGCTTAGTACAGCTGTCTGGCAGCAAGAGCTTCAGTTATACAGACCGAAGTTTCAAGGAGTGCTCTAGAGTTGGGCAACCGACATCGCGAAAGCCTATGCCAGTGCCGCATGTTCCGCTGCCAATCTTGGCTCTACATAACTGGTCTTCCACAGAGTAGGAATCTTAATGAGAGGGTACTCTTGCAAGAATTTGCCGAACAGGTGATTGAGGGCTCTCCAAGTCTTGTGCACTCAGAAACTAATTTTGGAGCCATCCGATGGAAATATAATGCAGTTAAAAAAACCAGGGACGTATTTTTCTTGTCTCCCTCCTCCCCTGTCTTTATCCGCATCCCCTTCACGTGAAGCGAACTCCGCGTGTCTTGTATCCTTTTCATTGAAGTGACAGGCGGAGCATACTGTATGCGGGGCGACCTATATCATCAGTTGTATTCAGTTACGTTCTTCAAATGATAAAAACGAACTTACATTTGAGAGAAAGTACTGAAGAAATACGCTGTTTTAACATATTCCTTTAATTTCGGACGAGTTTGGTTTTGACCGAGCAGTCGCTTA
>JAJIZL010047598.1:0-21862 GCA_023969395.1 Amblyomma maculatum
AGATTCACCTCTGCGCAGCCGCAACATCAACGTCATCACACTCGGAAAGGATAAAGCCAGGCATCGAGTGTTCACTTGTCAGTGGGCACGGAGGCACGATGAAGGAAAGCATGAAAGACTTACGCACCCGTTTCTTCGTTCTGCAGGTTAGTTACTTCTCCAAATTACCGTTTACCTGCTTGAAATCGGATGATCGCTTCATCATCGTGCTTCCGTGCCTAGAAGCAGTGATTGCGCCTTTCTGTTCATTGTTGATGCTCACATGCGGTGACGTCGAAAGCAATCCAGGCCCAGAAGATCTTGCACAGATACTGCAAACCATGAAAGATATGAACGAACGTTCCAAAAGAATGGAATTAGCGCAAAACACTATGCTGGAAAGCATGTCAGAACTGAAACAACAGCAACAGTCGGTATCACAGGCAATGATAGAAATAAATGAGAGATTGCAAAAAGTAGAAAACCAAACTTCAGTATTCGAGCACTGGCAGCAGGACATGAAAGAGCTGCATGCTACAGTAGAGCGCCTCGAAAAAGACAATGTTGCGCTTCGATCCCGTCTTGATGACGCGGAGGATCGGTCTAGACGGAACAATTTGGTTTTTTATGGCATAACTGACAATGCAGATGAGACATCGTCCGAATCGGAGCAAAAAATTCTCGAAATAACAAAGACTACTATGAAAATTGATATATGTAGTTCAGATATCTCCCGTGCACACAGACTTGGGCGTTTTGTCAGTAGAAAAACAAGACCACTAATAGCTAGATTCGAAAACTACAAAACAAAGGAACTGGTCTTCTCAAAACGGTAGTGTTTGAAAAGTAGCGGTAAAGGAGTTACTGGAGACTTCTGCCCAGCAACGCGCAATGTCAGAAAAAAAATTAATCGAATTTGGCAAATCCAAAGGTGGCGTATCCTTCAAACTTGGTTACAAGAAAATTTTTATAGGACGAAAGTGCTACGGCTACAACGAAAGTGAAGATGCCATTTATGAAATCAGCAATTCCTATGAAAATGCAGCAGAAATCGCGAGTGAAACTCATGGCAGAACTCTCCGGTCTGGTCGCATGATGTCTACTAGCTAGGATCATATGAGGGGAGGCGCTTCGAATAGTCTCGAATGTTCAGTGTTATACACAAACATCCGTAGCCTTTACCCAAAAAAAGATGAATTATGCGCGATAATAGAAGACTGTAATGCTGATATTATTGTGTTAACAGAAACGTGGCTAAATAGAAAAATAAGAAATAGTGAACTGTTTCATTGTGAAAAGAAATATGTTGTCTTCCGGAGTGACCGAACGGGCAGAGTTGGTGGTGGGGTCCTAATTGCTATCAGTGAATGCATCGATTGTTTTGTTGTACCTATTATAACTAATTTAGAGCTAATATGGTGCTGCCTGAATCTGAACTTTAAAAAAGTAATATTAGGCGTATGTTATCGACCACCCTTGGCTGACTCATCATTTTGCGATAACCTACACGATTCTCTAAATCATATTGTAACTCGTTTCCCTGGTGCTGATCTTTTACTTCTAGGCGATTTCAATTTTCGAAATATCGTCTGGTCCTTTGATAACTCATTTTCAAATCCCCCGTCCGCCGAAGCTAATCTGTTTCTCTCCATTTGCTCAGACTTCAACTTATCCCAGATTGTTAATCGTTCTACACGTGTAACACATAGTACATCGTCAGTTCTCTACCTTATTCTTTCAACATCAGCAGACAACTTATCAATCGTTTCGCACCTGCCCGGGCTGAGCGATCATGATGTCCTACATTTTACGCTAACGGTGACTCAAACAAAACAAGCAGACAAAAAAGAAAATTTCGTGATTTTAACAAAGCTAACTACACCGACATCAACAGCGAACTCTGCTCATTTCTAGATCTGTTTTTGCCATCACTTCACGACCGGTCCATAGAAACTAACTGGTCCATGTTCAAAAATAAAATTTCCGAATTAACCATCCGATACGTCCCCCTTAGAACCGCCTACACTAACAGCAAAGCGCCTTGGTATAATACACATCTGAACAGATTATCAAACAAGAAAAAGCGTTTGTTCCGTGCAGCCAGACAGTCTTTAAAACTAACTCATTGGCTATCGTATAAAAAAGCGGCTAAATGTTACATCACGTCTTTAAGGTCAGCTAAGTTGTCTTTTTTAAACACTACTCTTCCACAGTTACTAAAGGCTAATCCAAAGCGATTTTGGAATGTCATACGAGGGAACACTAATAACACTAATAACAACACCTTATCATTGCTCACTAATTCAGGGGACTCAGTGCCGTCTCACCTCTGTTCAAAAGTACTTAACGACACATTCATTCAGTCATTTTCATCCCCTGTACCCACCAGTCATATTCCAGTTGTGAATGCTACCAATTATCAGCTCATGGACCCAATAATATTTGAATCAACAGGTATCAAAGCTTTAATAAACAAACTGAAGCCCAAATTATCTTGTGGAACTGACGAGATAAATATTAAATTTTTGCAAAACACTGTAGAATACTGTTCAATAATACTGGAGTGCATTTTTTCGCAATCTTATGATCTTGGCATTTTGCCCCATGACTGGAAATCTGCTAAAGTAATCCCCATCCACAAATCAGGTCCAGCACACGATCCCCTCAATTACAGGCCTATTTCCCTAACATCCGTACCTTGTAAAATTATGTAGCACATTATTACACACATCTTGTTAACTTTCTCGAAAATAACAACTTTTTTTCAAGTGCACAGCATGGATTCCGTAAACTATTCTCTTGTGAAACTCAGCTTGTCTCCTTCACTAATGATTTGCATGCCTATTTAGATTCTGGCTTTTCGACTGACTGTATATTTCTTGATTTCTCTAAAGCTTTTGACAAAGTAAGCCACGCACTACTCCTTCATAAACTCAGCTTTCTAAACATTGACCCTGCTGTAATTAATTGGATCCGCGCTTTCTTCACATCCCGCGTACAATTTGTAAATGCTAATGAAATCAACTCACCTTCTGTCCCAGTCCGGTCCGGCGTTCCGCAAGGGTCGGTTCTGGGACCGCTCTTATTCTTGATTTACATAAATGACTTGCCTTGTGTTTCTTCGAAAATTTGCCTATTTGCTGATGACTGTGTTTTATACTGTAAACTTGCTGATAATTCCGATATCCTACTAATCCAGAATGACCTTAATAATATTAGCGAATGGTGCAGTAAATGGTGCATGCAATTAAACATTAACAAATGCAAATCAATGAGGGTATCTCGAACTAATGTAACAAGTCCTATGTATATGCTTAATAACGTCCCATTAGAATCTGTAAAGTCATACCGCTACCTTGGTGTAATCGTTACTAGTGATCTAACCTGGAAATTGCATGTCAACTCCATCATCGCTAAAGCCAATCGTACCCTCGGATACATTCGTCGTAATTTCTCCCTTGCACCATCATCATTAAAGCTATTAATGTATACAACATACATTCGTCCACAACTAGAATACGCCTCATCTGTTTGGGACCCCGGTCAAGCAACACTCATACACTCCGTTGAGGCAGTACAAAATCGCTCAGCCCGGTTCATCTTAAATAACTATCAAAGGACAGCCAGCGTTACTAATATGAAAGCATACTTACATCTCCCGCTGTTATCTACTTGAAGAAAACTATCCCGCCTCTCACTTTTTCACAAAATATACTACCATAACTCCACCTTGCGTTCCTCATGGGTTCAGCCACCATCCTACATTTCGTTTCGCCGTAACCATAGTCAAAAGGTAAACATTCCGCACACAAACACAGTTGCCTATTTTAACTCCTTTCTTCCCCGCACCTGTAATGATTGGAATAACCTCTCTGCATCACTAAGAAGTATAACTGAAGAACAAAAATTTAAATCCGCGCTGCAATTTTTCTTTTTTGCCTAGTTTTAAAACTTACTGTATGGTTATTTGCATAACATCATTGTATACTGTTGCTTATTATATTTTTATATTGTTGTTTTTAACGCCTATGCCGTTTTCCTAAATTTCCTAAATTGCACATGTACCTTGTTCTTTTTTATTTGCTTTGTTTTTCAGATTTGTACGCTTTTGTTAACCTTCTGTTTTATATATATATCCTGTATGCGCCCCTCCCCTCTGTAACGTACAACTGTACCCTGAGGGTATTATAAATAAATAAATAAATAAATAAATAATAAATCAAATTTTGTGGACACCCAGGACAAGTATATGTCACTGAGCATCATTCCTACCAATGTATTGTGTAAGCATGTTTTTATGCCATGGGTTAAAAGCTAGAAAGACGTACTGTTATAAATACAACTGGGAAATCACACATTGAAACTTTTGTATTTATTTGGTGCAGACCCTGGCTTCTGGTATAGGGAGCATCTCTGTGAAAACGATGCTTACATTTGTCTCTATTTTTTTTCTAAATAATTGCTTTCCTGTAGTATTTGTATCTATTCTGCAATGCTCATTGTTTCCCAAGTGCGCTGAAAGAACTGTACTTCCGAAAGGTTTTAACTGCTTCTTTTATTGTTTGTTAGTCTCACTATTGGCCTTGCTCATGATTTGTTGAGGCCAGTTTTCCTCGCCAGTGTCCCTGTTAGAAATTGCAGTTTGTAAATTATATCACTGCTGTTTCATGAGCTTTTGGTGTTAAACAGCACGTAATGGGTAGGACTCCATGCTTAGGCTTTGCGCCGATGACAACCATTAATCTGCAGCGCGCCTTCTACAGTCTCTCCAAGGGAGTAAGAAAGGGCCACTTAAGTGGTGCTGCTACACACCGACGGCGCTCATGAAAGACCAGTTGTCGGAAAGTGTTGCGGCGTGTTTACCATCCCCAGGGTCGTTACGAGCCGCTCGCAAGACACTGCGCAACCCAGGAAAGTAGTAGATGTCGCCTCTCTCGCTACGACTAAGGTCGCTTAAGTAAGGAATTTCAGCATCTATTTGCGAGGACAACTGCGTAGAGCAACGTTAACTGCACAACGTCAAAGACTCTTCACCCGCGTAGGCGCGTTCGGATCGTACTTCTTCAAAATGAGGAAAGTTGAAATGAATTAAAAATCGGTGCTCTTAGAAAATGACGGTAAGTTTGTGCTGTTTGTATTCAAGCGCATTTTTCTGCTGCTCGATGTGGAGACTTACGAGGGTTTTTATTTTGCAACAAGATGGAAAGAAAATTTATTAACAAAAACCAGATAACTCTCACTCATCTTAAGCCATATTGTGAGGTACAGCCTTTAAATATGTTTTCCATTAAAGAATGAATGCTTTCCGGTAATAAGCAGCACTCTACGCATCAAAATATTGGACATATTTGATTGCAAGTGCACTGAGAAAAAATGTGCTATAAACTGCTTCAGGTTAATAACTATAGAATGCTTGACATGGAACATATTACAAACGCTTTTGTGGGAGCGCGCTTTAAAACTCGCTCACTGCGCCACCCCCGCCGGGGTGGCGCAGTGGTTACGGCGCTCGACTACTGCTCCCAAGGACGCGGGATCGAATCCCGGCCTCGGCGGCAGCTTTTCGATGGAGGCGAAAAGCAAGGCGCCCGTGTGCTGTGCGATGTCAGTGCACGTTAAAGAACCCCAGGTGGTCGAAATTTCCGGAGTCCTCCACTACGGCGTCTCTCATAGCCTGAGTTGCTTTGGGACATTAAACCCCACAAACAAAACCAAACCAAAAACTCGCTCAAAAGAAAACGAAGGTGCAAGAAACAGCGGAGGAATCGCAGTAATGCAGGGTGCGCGGAAACACACGGAGGTCTACCTCCTTCACGACTACCTGCTTCAATACTCTCACCGGAAATAGAAACCAGAAATGAAGCTGCATCGAAATGCAACACCGCGCGCAGAACATAGTGCAATTATCACTGAGTTATATAGGAAGGCGACTGGCATCGCCCTTTTTAAATTGTGAACTACCGCACTCTAGTAGAATTTAGATGCTATAATTAGAAAGTAAGTAGCCCGCCGGGTTTTATTGTCTTGAGTTCCGTGAGATACAGGCAAGCTTCTCTGTTACAAGCATATGTTATCGCAGACGGCGTAAATAACAGGGCTTAGATGATGGTCAAGTGTAAGAGTGGAAAATGAAAATTCTTTTTCCTTGAAATGAGTATAATGTTCAGTAAAGAGGTATGCTAGAGAGCACTAAATGACTTAAAAAAATCTAATGCGCTGTGGGCGACATTTGCCCCTCGCAAAACATTTACTGCGCCTTGAACACATATGGAGGAAAATGCAAGAACGTTTTGGGAGGTTTACCAGCTGTTATAACTGTGCTTTAAATAGACCAAAAATAGGTCCGCAGTACATTGTACAGTGAAAGTACAAGCCTTTGTTAGTTCACTTTATGTCAGGGACCCTAAAAGGCAATTTGAAAGAGCACGCTTTGCTCTAAAAGCTGAGAATTTTCGCAGATCTCGAATCTTTAAAATAAATGATAGTTGTTCCAATGATTCAAATTTGGTCTAAATATATTATATTGAAAGTGGCTTTTCAGCTTGGCGTTTAATCCATGTGGCGAGCGTGCCCATTTTACATGCTGAGGAACTCTAATGAATCGTTCACACTTGCGCCGCTTCGTCTGCGAGCTCCCGTTAATCCTAACAAGACCGCTCGACTGCAGCTACGTGCGCCACCAAAAGAATGCAGCTACGCTAACTGCCGAAGGGAAAACGCATTATCATTCAATTTTTCTATAAATCATGGCACATCTGACCAACGTAATGTGGCAACAACAGCTTCAACCTGCTGTTGTTTACGATGCCAACAGCATGCATCGTAAACAAAAGGAAGATATTTGCCGCTGTTGCCATGATCTTATTCCAAATCTCATCCTTCAACAGATCGCTTTTGTGTTCGGGTTGACGCTTGTCCTACCGCACACAATATCTATCTTCACGGCGTCACGGCGTCGAAAGTATTTCGGCTCTGCCCGTAACCTATTGTGAGCCAATGGTCGATTGCGAGTATGCTGTTGCCATGTTGGCCACTAAGGGATGCTACCGGTAGACGCCGCGGACCGCGTCGACTCAACTACCTCGCCTTCCTATTGGCTGATGAAATTCGGAGGAAACAATCCGGCGGCTAGATTCGGTTCCGGATCGAATTGGCTTTCCGCCGAGATCTCCGGCAGATTCTCTGCCGTGGCAGCGGATTTCGCTCGCTTTTTCTGCTCTTGTTTGAACGAGCCAAACATAACATTGAGTAGGAAAATGGAATTAAAAATGCATAATGAGTCGGTGAACTCAACCATGGATTCATTTTATTGCTGCAAATGTTTTCATACTTCGCACTCTTCGAATGGCATGGCGTTAATATCGCTTAGTTTCATATGCTAGAGATATTTCTTGTCCGAATTGTGTGTATTTCATGCTCTCAAAATCGGCGTAGTGCACTGGATTAACTCCGAATAGTATAAATTGCCTTGCGATAAATGTTAAGTTAAACACTCCTTCCTATAGGCACCAAAAATAGTTGCCAAAATGTTCCTTTCAGGCATTGAAGACCTTCATTGGAGCGTTGATATTATCCGTTGTGCAGCTGTGCAGAGTGGGTCAAAGAAATAACTCAAGTTACCGACATTCTAGTGGAAATTAAGAAGAAGAAATGGACATGGGCAGGACATGTAGTGCGAAGAGAGGATAACCGATGGTCGCTTAGGGTAACAAACTGGATTCTAAGGGAAGGAAAGCGTAGCAGGGGGCGGCAGAAAGTTAGGTGGGCGGATGAGATTAAGAAGTTCGCAGGGGTCAAGTGGATGCAGCTAGCACAGAACCGGGTTAAGTGGAGAAATATGGGAGAGGCCTTCGCCCTGCAGTGGGTATAATCAGGATGATGATGATGATGATGATGATGATGATGATGATGATGAGCTGTTAGGTGCAAGATATACCAGATTTGGCAGCTGAATGCAAAACATTTATGAGCCCTGCAACGTGTCTTAGGCAAACGAAAGTTACTGAGGGCTATTCTGAGCTTTGAGGCCTACTCTGCAACACGGATGTGGTTGCGCATAGCTACGGTATTATTCATTAAATGATTACTGCCATTCCTCTGAAAACGCATTTGGCAGCAGATAGTTCCGCATTAAAGCACAGTAGAAGGGCAGCATTTACAAAGCAATGTTACAGAACGAGATGCAAAAATAAATTCATACTTGATAGAAGCGAATGATCGGACTAGTCTGCAATATACCAAGGCGAAAAGAATAGACTATGTGTACGCCCCTGCCACAGAGGAGCTACACCCGTGTATAACAAATACTACAATTTACTTATGCAACACAGGTGCCGGATTGCGTGCAATTCATTATACCGCCATTATAACCGTTACTGCCATATAAGCGAAAATTAAGACTTTTCAGCACCTAGTATCGCATGAATACTATACTGGATCAGATACCCGTAAAGTAGCGAGGCTCATTCTTTATCATTAAGTTTTTTCATACTCCATTTGCTGGCAGCATCATATCGCCGTTCCCGTTAATTAATCCCGGACTAGTCATTCCACTTTAGTGTATCCTCCTCAGATACACACATCGTCGTGTCTTCACACGTTTCTTTTCTACGTGCTCCAAAATACTGGAACGATCTCCCTGACGAGCGGTGCGCCATTTCTGAAGCATAACTGTCAGGGCTGCCATTATATACCGGTTATTTTAAAAAGCGCTATCTTCATGCGAAGCCTATTGACTTTTGCATTTTGAGCTCCCTGGGCACTACCATATTGTTCACTGGACACCGTTCAGTGCACCCCGTGCAAGCACTTTGGAAGCTACAGCGAAACCGGGTTCCAACTGTCCAGAGAGGAGGAGTTTCGGTGACTCCCTTACCCGATACAAATGTCTATACGCCGGGGCTTTGGAGAAATTAATGCAAAGATATAATGGCATGCAAAGGAGAAGAGACGGCTAGAAAAAAAAAACAAATGCAGGAAAGAAAAAAAAGGAAAGAAGCAAGAATGAAAGAAAGAAAGAAATCGGTAGGTTGGCTATAGTAGAGAGAAAAGGAAAGCAGAATGGGTCAGGTGGGAAATTCGGATTGGTGCCATTATTTAAGGAATCAGAAACGATAAATGAGCATGAATAAGCAATCTTGTGCGAAGACAAGGTTGATGACTATCGCTAGTAAATAGCAGGTTCGACTACATGAGATGGAAAGCACAGCAATCGATGTCAGAAAGCTGGTGGCTGATAAGATCAGAAAGTTTGCGTTGGTCATGGGGAAATAGCTGGCACAATAGCTGGATAAAAAAAACGTACTAAAGCAGAGAGATATTCAAAAAACTCTAAGGCGTACTCAGACAGATGCTGATAATGATATAAATAAATGTGATCTAACGCTGGGCAATGTGAAAGTGTTCAATGTTCTTCCGTAAAGATGTGGTTCGAAAAATGGTATTAAGAACAATGTACTGATAAAACTATCGTTACCATTTCACTGGCATTGTAGGTACGGAACCTCCTTTCGTTTACCCTGTGTTTTTTTCATCGAATAGCATTTGGTCATTTTAGAAGGACTGCAATTTCCGCAGGAGTTTGTCACTTTTTTCTTGAATGCGATTGCTCGCTGAAAGAGTTGCCTCTGCGCCACAGCCATCAAATACCAGCTGCAATGCACGGCCTAAAGTGACCTTAAACGGGTCCGAAATAGATGCGACAGTCAGCGAGCCTCATATTGCCCTTTTATACTTCCTCCATTTTCTTTTTCTATCTTATACGCGATATTTGTCTCCTGGACTGATCTGCACTCGGCCTTGGATGGGCCCAATCAATTCAGGAGCCGCAGTTGAGCCAAAAGAAGGAAAGAGTGGGGCAAGCCGTCAACGAGGTTCCTTTAGACTTCGTGGTTACTTCTTGAAAGCGGAGTGGTCGAAATATGCCTTTGTCCTTAAGGTCATTCTTTCCTTCCTTCGATCTAGCTGCTGACCACATCTCCTCAGGAAATGAGAGGCAGTCAGTCCAGAGGCCAAATTCAGCCGTTCTTATTGCTTTGCTTGCGCCTTCCAACTTGCTTCTGCACTTTTCCGTTTGATTCGGTGCTGCTCGGTGCTCGGGATTTATGTCTCTTCTTTCTCTTAACAGAGCTGGCAGCAAACGAGTTTCATTGAGTGGGCGCTGGATGATAAACAATGAAGTGCACTGTGCGTAGGCTACAAGTTCTCCCCCGGTAGCTTTTTTTCTGTTCCCTCTATAAAAGCTGCATTTTTTTACCACCCTTGTCGAATATTTCGTGTGGACGGAAGATAGGCTGCTTTCCGCTGTTTGCGTAACGCCATGGCAGATAATATATAAAGGCCTACAAATCCTCTATTTTACAGGTCGCGGCCACACTTGTCTAGCATGAAAATCGCAAGGATCAAGTAAAATCAGTTTTTTAGCGTAGCCGTTTGTCATGGCGACCACAAGCCGGAATGACATAGAGCGGCTTTGTTAAGTACATTATAATGCGACAACCTGCCTAACAAAGTATCCAGATTGGATCTTTTTCTCTGCAACAGAGATCTGGAGCGCCCTCGATAAGTCGTATCGACTGTATGCATTCCTATATATAACCTTTGATGACACCAAAATAGTTCAAACAGCGTCGCAGGATGAGATAGGCGCTTTAAGACCGCACTTTAAGTTGTGGCTAGAATGTAATCACATTTTTGCTCTACTGGTGCAGCTCATGAAACAAAGGCACGAAGTAATATTGCTTGTTCCAATAGAGGGTTGTTTAACTGACTGCAGTCCTTGTATGAAAGAGGCGATTTCTTTATTTTGCAGTGACGGCATGAAACACCTGCAAACCAAGTAGCACTCACAGATATTCTTCATTGAACAAAGAAGCCGCAATAGCGAGAGATGCCAGCCTGTGGTTACGGTATAACGACCGGGCACCTGCGCACGCTCTCTAGCTTACAGGTTCCATCATTCGATACCACGCAACATCAGCCGCTTCGTAATGCGATTGCTTGCATTTTGCAGTTACAGTAGTTACCCAACCTATCTGAACAATAATTCGGCACCAAAGACTGACAAATATATGCATTCGTCGTTTGTGTTCCCGTTTAGCAGAAAAGGAGAATATTTTACCGGGAGTGATCTTTAACAAATCCATGCTCATCGCAACTGCTAGACCGAAGCTGGCATCATTGCGGTCTTTGCCTGTTTGTAATTTGACAGCCGACATAACATTGCCATCTCATTCCGCACTTTGTTTTCACTAGCTACATTTCTATTTATTAAATAGTGCATATCATTGAGTCCATATAGGCAGCTGCAAATAATAAAAAGTAAAAGTATGTCAAGCTAAATAAAAATTGAAATTTTCACTCACACTATAAATAGCTATTATTGAACCATCAACCCACTTTGATATCATCTGACGTTAAATTCAAACATTAACTCTTTACTGCTACCATAAAAGGGTAAGATTTGATGACATCTCTGCTGTTTTATTGTAGGCTTTATATAAGGCTACCACATCTTGAAAGATTCTTTTTAAATAACCGGGTGGAATGAGAATGAAAGCATCAAATGTTTTTGGCGTGATTCAAAAGCAGGTATAGAACTGTCTGTTGTAATTTGGAAAGGACCGCCTTTCTTTGTGAAGTTGTAAGGCATAAACCTAACTGCGTTTCTTGCGACTCTCTAAGACGTTATATTTTGGACTTATTGTGGGCTTCTCATGTTGTAACTGTACATACTTGCTTTCGTCTAAAAAGGAGAGCAAGCAGTGTCACGCCATTGCAGGAGAGGCGCTTTTGAATTTGCCTAAAAGACAGCAGAGTTTTAGAGTGCTTGAGCAAACACGTTAGAAAGTTCTAAGGAATAGGGGGCTGGAAAGAGTGAAAGTATTTTGAAAAAGAAACACGTTGCCATTGAAGACGTATTTTATCCAAAAATGGTACAAAAGCATAGCCAACAAGGTGAAACTATTAGCGTTAGAGTGAAGGATTTCCGAGTTTGATAGCAATATTGAGTTCGAATCGACGCCATATCAGTTTTTAAAACAATGAATAATTCAATTTAATGCAGTTTCAGTTCAGTCGTTCAGTCGTGTCCGACTCTTCGTGACCCTATGGACCATGTCATGCCACGCTTTCCAGTCTCTCACTATCTTCTTAACATCACATAACTTCATCTGCAGTGCTTCGAGGATGCCATCTAACCATCGCGTTCGCTGCCTACCCCTTCTCCGGCGACCCTCAACCTTTCCCAACATCAAATCTTTCTCCAGCGACTCCTCTCTTCTCATCAGATGACCAAAGTAGCTGAGCTTTAACTTTAGAATTTGACCCTCCAATGAGCAGTCAGGGTTTATGGTCGACAATATCGACTGATTTGATCTTCTGGCAGTCCAAGGAACTCTCAAGAGTCTTCGCCAGCACCACAATTCAAACGCGTCAATTCTTCGGCGGTCAGCCTTTTTCACAGTCCAACTCTCGCATCCATACATCACAACTGGAAAGACCATAGCACGAGTTATACGGATCTTGGTTGGCAGACTAATGTCTCTGCTCTTTACTAGGCGGTCAAGGCTAACCATTGCTCTCTTTCCCAGAAGCAGGCGTCTCCTAATTTCATGGCTGCAGTCTCCTTCCGAGGTAATCTTGGCGCCCAAGAACAGAAAATCTGTCACAGCTTCCACTTCTTGTCCATTGATGCTCCAGGACTTGATAGGGCAAGACGCCATGATCTTCGTCTTTTTAATGTTCAGTTTAAGCCCAAACTTCTCACTCTCTTCTTGTACGCGCATCAGAAGTCTCTTGAGTTCCACTTCACTTTCTGCCATTAAAGTGGTATCATCCGCATATCTAAGGTTGTTGATACGTTTTCCAGCAATCTTCACTCCAGCTGAAGACTCGTCCAGACCGGCCTTCCTCATGATGCACTCTGCATATAGGTTAAATAGGCAGGGCGACAGTATGCAGCCTTGCCTCACCCCTTTCTCAATCGGAAACCAATCAGTAAGACCATGCCCAGTTCTGACTGTGGCCTCTTGCCCTTCATACAGGTTCCTGAGGAGACAGATGAGGTGAATTGGAACTCCCATCTCTTGGAGAGCTTGCCACAATCTGCTGTGATCTACGCAGTCAAACGCTTTCGCATAATCAATAAAGCAGAAGTAGATGGGTTTCTGGAACTGCGCATGCGGCAGTTCCGAAATATCCGAAATATCTGGAACTCTCTTGATTTTTCCATGATCCAGCGAAGGTTGGCAATTTGGTCTCTAGTTCCTGTGCCCTTGCGAAACCCAGCTTGCACGTTCGGAAGTTTCTGATCCACATACTGCTGCAGCCTACCTTGGAGGATTTTCAACATCACCTTGCTAGCATGCGAAATAAGCGCGATCGTGCGGTAGTTGGAACAATCTTTGGCACTGCCTTTCTTTGGAATGGGGATGTAAACTGACCTCCTTCAATCCTGTGGCCACTGCAGGGTTGTCCAAATCTTCTGACATAATGTATGCAGAATGTTAACAGCGTCATGGTTGAGGTTTTGAAGCAACTCAGCTGGAATGCCATCAATTCCGCTAGCTTTGTTCTTAGTAAGGCTGGCTAAGGCCCATTCAACTTCGCTCTTCAGGATGCCCGGCTCGAGATCAGTAATCACAACCGTCTTATGTAGGGTTTGCACATTCGGGTCCTTCTTGTACAGTTCTGTGTATTCCTGCGACCTCTTCTTTATCTCTGAGGCTTCAGTGAGGTCCTTGCCTCGTTTGTCCTTTACCACGCCCAGCAATGCAGTGTAGCGTGACAAAATGCAGCATTTTTTCTTTTGTATTTGCGGCGGTGCGCATTAGATGGGTACAGCTTCAATCAAAACGTAGATACAAAGATCGGTGCAAACGAGAAGTGCTCTACTGACTATGATGCGTAATTCGAATTGCATATACTGTTATTCCACGTCATGTGCTGCTGCGCTAAAAGAAAATTGGAAACGTTTCTATGAACTGTTCTGCTTCGACTGGGGCATTGATATGGCTAATATAATAGGTGTGACTCTGTTGACCCGGATCTCCTGACTGCAAACAATGGTTTTATGGAAGCATCCGCAGTATAGGGAACTCGGCTGAAATTGTTGCCAGTGGTTTAGCGCGTTGATGTAAAATGAGAAATAGTTGCGCCAGTATGTCCAGTTTACAGAACCACGCAGCTTAAAGAAGTTAGTGAAATCACTGGTTCCCAGTATGAGTGGTCGCGTGCCATAAACTTTTGGGGCCGCCTGTGCACCATAAGATAGCATTGCTAAAGAAATTAGTTCTGAATCCGTTGCGCGCGGATTGGCGTTGATGATTACGACGGCAAATTGTCCAACATGGTAGAGAGGCCGTGAAACATGCGAGATGTTCGGCTCCGCTGATAGCGTATTTATTGGTTGGTTTGCGGGGTTTAACGTTCCAAAAAGACAGGATATGAGAGGTGCCGTAGTAGTTAGCTCCGGAAATTTCGAACACCTTGGGTTGTTGATCATATAGTGTGTTATTTATTATTATTATTATCATTTGAATAAGTGTCTGCGACACATGACCAGGAAATGTGACGTTTTTTGGGCAGCCCCGGTTCAGAAACAGCTCTAGGCATCGACGCATATATTTTTGTTCATAGCATTGAGCACCACGCAGACTTCACATATACACATCACCTATAGACAATCGCCAGTGACCAGTAGGACTACTGGATAACAGCGTTCATCTCCACTTTCCCCTGCACCGGAGAGGTTTTGCCCGCGCGGTCGAGTGCATTCCAGGCGTACGGCGAAAGCATGTCGGTTGCCATATTCTGCTCTTTCAACGTCATTAAATGTCATGAGGTCTACTTCCGCCCACCAATACTGGCAAAAGAATGCCACCTGTATGAGAATGGCCCCGTTGACCGCCTGTAAGATGTGGACGAGTAGTAACTCACCGAGAAACGTCTCTAGCCTTGGTACAAACGCGCGTACGAGGTTTAGCTTCGCGTGCATAAACCGAGGATTCTGTCTATTATTGTGCACACGACTCCTTCCCAAAAATATTGAAAGTAAGAACAGACTTATCGCTTGCTATTTTTGTTTGCTTCCAGCATGATAACCTCCCGTAGTTTTGCGTTGCAGTGTCATATTGCACCTAACACTATTTTTAGTTGCGCGTAGCTTTCAACATGACCGCGGTGATAAGAAGGCAACTGCAATTTTTCAGTACAGATGCCTTGACGATTGGAAGCACTGTATGGCTGTGGCGTGCTCCATGAACGAAAACGAACAGGCTTCCTGTACCACTGTATCTTAAGCGAGGGAAAAGCCGACGGATAAGCGGGCACCCATTGACAAAGCGCTGTTGAGTATGGTCATTGAAAGCATGATTGTTTTTTATGTTTAGTATTGATGCAAAGCTTCATCGCCTGAGACCTTAACACCTTGATAAGTTCGTTCAAAAATGTTTAGAGCGGAACAATAGGTACGATGTTCGTGCTCCAGGCACAGGATCTCATTGGCTCCAGACAGCACACCACGGTTTTACTTGTTTAGCACTCTAAGTACTATACTTATCGGTCATCATCCTAGTCCAATTCTGTACTGTGAATGTTTGACCGTATGCTACGTTTAATGTCCCTAATGGACGCAAGTAGAGGTCGTGACTGCCGAGCATGCGGTAATTTTGATATTTCGCCTCTCATGATTTGCGGCCGGAATTCGGTACTGTAACTGCGCGGTTTTGCATCTTGCCTTGACATTCCGTCCTTTAAAAGACGGACAATACCCAATTCGCAAAGCACATACCAGGAGATGTCACGTTTTACGTATAAGTCAGTGCTCCAGAGAGTACGTGCGGCCCAAATCAGTTTTATACCATTCTCTCCGCTCAACCAGCTATTGTTTTATTTGCCCCTTAGCGTCTCACGCCATTGATCCTTTATGACAACGGAATTTAACTACTTTAGTGGCTGTAGAGCTGCCGTTCACTTTTCTCACCTTTTTTCTCTGGGTCTCCCCGCGAAGCGGCAAAACATGACGCTTGGGTTCCCTTCGCGATTGCGGCAACCTATCACACATCAGTACATGCGGTTAATACTCGGTGGAGGTGGCAGCGCCTACAAGTTCAATGAAGCCGTCAAAATGAATTATTCACCACCAGCAGGATAAAACTGCGCACGCAAAAGGAACACAGCAGCCGCAAGACACAGGTCGCCTGCGCTATATGTATCAGCAACTGATTGTTGTGTACCGATATGGTTGAGTAGACGTCCTCGTGTAGCACACTAGAAAAAGTTCTGTAGGTTGGCATGATTCCTTTTGCTTTAGAGGGTGCCTGTACAGTCAGGCCCTTTTTTGAAAATATCGCGCGAGTGGCGGTTTCCAGTTGCAGCCGCGCAGACATAAAGCTGACCGTTAAACGGGAGAATACCCAGCACGCGAACCGATCATGATGCTCAAGCCTGCGTCGTCTCCTTAGCATTTCTTTTTCGTGGGAAGCAGCCTCCATCAGCTAAGTTTAATGGGTGGTCTCTGATCGCATGATTTCTTTTTTTTTTCTGCGTTAGTTTCTCTTTGATGCAGGCAAAACTGTAACGTTTAAAGCATGACTCTAGACCCTGCTTGCGTTTGCGGATGCCTTCACGGGGGCGTTTTTTTTTTTTTTCAGCTCAATACGACAATATTGAGAACTCTCTATATTATCCTTCGTAAATAAGGATCGTAGCTAGCTTCTTGGACACGCTTATTTATCTATCCGAAATATCAGCCCTATTTCTTATAGAACACACCGTATACAGCCGATAAAAAAAAAACGTCGCAGCTTTTGCGGCCTCGAGATATAAAAGCCATTTATGAGCAATAATCAGAACGGCGAACGAGACGAAGCTCAATGGAGCAGAAATCATTGTGTGTACGCCGTTTCTCTCGCACCCTTACTGCTCTCCTTTGTCTTCTTGCGTAGCAGCGCCGGGAAGACGGGGCTCGCAAGACATGTTTGACAAAATTTATCGACTCTACGTTTTTTGCTTCAGCGCTTGATTCAAGGAATGTCAGTGCTACCGGCGACTTTTTGGTATTTGCGTTTTGAATTAGCGAAACAGACTAAATTTAATAACATGACGCTGCAGATCAGTCAACGCAAATTGTCGTTATCAGTCCCTACAAGACGCCACCAGGGGGTTTGATATTTCCACCGATATTTCTGCTCTCCCGATGTGCTCAGTCTTGCTTTTCAACAATACATTACTCTGATGTCCTCCTGTTATAGTGGTTCGTAGAAGAGTTTTCATTGCTTCTGGATCGGATATGGTTTTGTCCTAATTGTTGATAGCATCGAACTCCCATTTGGCGCTTTTTACCCAAAGGTGCCAATAAACAAAGGGTTTATTAGCTTCAGCTTTAGCGCGAACCAAAAACAAATCTGAACCAAACTTCACTAATTAGGGTTGCAGTTTTGTTCCTGTGTAATTTTTCTTTTAAAATAAAACATATTTTGGTGATTTTTGAAACTTTTCTTCTGTAAAGCTAGGAATATCGCTGCACTGCGAGTTCACGTGAAATTACGTAAGTACTTAATATCGCAACGCCAATGCCCTTTCTGTTAGCATTTATATAAGATTCCAATTATGAATGGTTGAATAGACTTTAATACGCCATATCTACATATTACGCGTGGCACGAGTCTGACACGCAAAGTAGCAGATTTATGAAAATCAAAACGGTTGTTCAACAGGGCGCATACTTCAAAGCTAAGGTCTTATTGAAGTTACAGTATTACTGTTAGGTATCTGGAAGTGCGCTTACAAAGAATATTTCGCAACTTCACACCGTGCGACATTGCTTCTATGGCTACCTACGACGCCGCAATTACTATTTGATTTCTACGGCCAAGAAAATTATTTCTTCCCAGGTCCTCTCAGCTAGGAGGTGGGAGCAAATGTCTATTTGTAGATTTTTCAAGTGCGTACCTTGCACACGTAGAATGACTCCGAGTGCTGCCTTTAAGTGACAACAATAGAGGCCTGCTAGAATTCCTCGTCTTGTATTTGTGCCTCCTAGTGAGAAAAAGATGTCAGTGACAGACGTCGAATCACGGATTACAAAGAGTGCGCCGAGGCATTGCTGATGCCGCCCCGAGAGAATTTCATTTCGTCTCGACAGACACGCACCCGCTTAGGTAGAAAAAGTAACTTCGCAACTGATAAAGGAGACCAGTGTTGAATTCCGAGTGTGAAATTGGATATGTGTGAAAAATGCGGAACGAACGCCTGTCAGTGCGACGGCGTAAGACGGCGACGAAGAGAAAATGAAGTCTGTTCCGCTTCCGCCATTTCAAGGGACAAATCAAGAAGACATTTTAAGATATAGAGCAGCTTTTAAAAAAGAAAACAGGGCGAAAGCTACCTTCATTTGCGTTTCCACGAGGTTTCCGTGCGAAGTTACCAGTCAGACTTATCAAAAGATTTGGTTGGCTTGTTGTTCGTTTTTTTAATTTCTTTTTGCTGGAGCGCTATTCAAATTTCATCTTTCGTTGCCCAAGCAAAAACATGAGATGTATATTTTTAACAAATCAATCCTGATCGTTCCCACACCCAACATTTTCTTGAGAAACTCACGGTAGAAGCGGTCTCCAATGTCAAAACACAGGCAAGTTTCCGGCAATGTGCAAGGAAATGCCAACATGACGACGTAGGCATTTTAGTGATGGGATAATTATTTTTTAACCAGGGCTTGGAACACAACATATCACCCAGATGCTACTATATTGTTTGCTTTTCTAGTTCCAATGTAAATATAGGCATGCACCTCCCTGTTTTAAGCACTCTGAGAAACTGCGCAAATGCAGTTTATTTGTGACCTGTCACTTAAGTTCCTACCATCGTCCTATATGCTTGTTGCTAGTGGACTGCACTCTATGAAGGGATTTTAATGCTAACTAGTAAGTAATTTAATCAGCACCCCGCTTTAAAAGCCACGGGATTTCCTAAATGAATTCTAGTGCAAGTACGTTGCCGTTTTGATGGCGGATATCCTAGGCGTAGATTACATCTTGAAATGACTCAAGTACGAACTCTGAAATGAATATGGAAATGATAGAAAACTCTTTAATACGGTTTTACAGTTAACACCATGTCTGTTTTCATTGTTCTGGTAGATATAATTTTCCAACTCATTGCTTGTTGGATGTTTTTTTTGCAATGCTCCTCCTGCGTGGGCCATAATGAAGGCCTTCTTTATGTATAAATAAAAAAATTATTATTGCAAGAAATAAATGGGTGTTCACAAATGTGTTGTTCGGCAAGGTACTGACGATTTGAAGACACATTCTTGGGCATGGTTATTAAAGATTGCAGTTCACATTCAGCAACGCAACAATAACTCGCATTATGCTCCTAACGTTTCTACCATCAGAATGTACATCCGCTGAATACGTCTTTAGATATGCAGACAATGCTGTGCAGTGATTTCGTATTCTAAACCTTATAGATGGCTTATCGGAGGCTAAAAGGAGGGCAGTACTTTCAAGCGTTGTCCTTTATGTCTTACATATTTCCGGTAGCGGTTTCTGTTTAATTTATTTATAAATGTCATTTACTCTCGATACATTGCAGATGTACCTACTAAAGTAAAAACAGATAGGAGAAAGGCAATATGATTAACCTTTCCGTCACGATATGAGTTATATTTGCTCAAGACAAAATGAAAACCGCTACCTCGGGCAATTATCAAGACCTTTACTTTTGCAGGAGGACTGCTGATAATGCACGGCACAGTTCACTCTTCTGTAGATTAGTGGTAGGTACAAGGGGAGGTCCAAGACAATGTTCCCACAGAGGCGAAGTGACCGCAGTTGGAGTTGCTACAGTTCACGAAAGAGCCATTAACGGTTGCGTCCGCAATTCCCTAGCCCATGTTTTTTTTCTTTTTTTCATTATTCATGGTTTATTTCTTAAGAAGCAAAGAAATGATTGAGAAGTACTACAGAGCTCGAGGACACTGACACTGGTATTGAATGAAGCGAAGGGGTAACGCCTAGCGTAACTTGTCTAGAAACTAGCGGCTTGGTTTAAAGTTCTAGCCCGGTAAACATACCAGTCATAAACACGAAACACAAAATTAAGGGGACAGTTTTTATGATAATTTATGGTTATGACGTGATACTTTTAATGCCTTCTGTTTGAGGCTTTTTTATGTATCCTCGTTTGCATGCCTGTGGTTCGTGCTCGCCGAATTACCTATGCCTTATAATGCACGTCTAATATCTCACACTTTCTTATTATGATGCCACCCTAACCACCATGTTTATTCATATAGTGGTCGCAAGCTACCGCGCGACATAGATATAAGGCACCACTTTAACCAAGCCATAAATGGGCGCCTGCTTGATCTAGGAATAGCTTCTAAACCTTCTGGAATATTAATCACAATCCCACCTTTCCCACCTCGAATGCACAACACGAGGTGGTAGCTCGTCTGAACGCTGTATTGTAATATTGCTTGGTTAGGGCATCGCGGCACCGATGAATCAATTTTCGGCCATATTCCTTGCCAACTACCCCTCCAATACCATACAATGGTTTTCCCTCACAATGGCGATGACGCCAACCACAGATTTTATTCAGAACAGGGACTTTAATAATCTTTTTAATTTTACGTGTTAACTATACTGCAGAGACGCATGACTACAAGCAGGAAGGAGCAAAAAAAAAAATAGCTGCGGTTTAGCATGTGGTCAAGCCTGGAGTTACACGAGAGCAATCTGCATGGCTACGCTTAGGTTCGGCTTCAAAGTGAAGTCATGGCTTTTGCACATAGCAGTTTACTCCATGGTTTGAGCTTTATTTATTCCATAGGGGGAACAATTCATGTATGAGCACCCTTGCCTTTCGTCGTTGACCATTCTCAGTCGGGTGTAGAAGACTTCTAGTGGTATCACATCCTCTCTCCGTCGAACTCCGGAGCACACCGCCGTCACAACATTCTCACGAACCTTCTGTCCTAGCAACTCCCTATCGTCGTTCGCCTCTAACAACTACCGAGTTATCTGTCTTCTTCTTCTTTCTCTTCTTCTCCTTTTTCTTCTTGTTCTGTTTCATTTTTCTTTTATTTCCTGCTTTTTTTCTCTTCTTTTTCTTTTTCTGTCACCCTTTTCTTACCCTTTTCCTTCTTATCCTTCTTGTTCTTTTGTTTCTTCTTTTTCTTTCTTCGCTCTTCCGACTGGCATGGACAGGCACAGCGAAACAGCAAGACTGTGGCCAATGTAACTCTCGCTACAAGACATTACGCCACACAATTAGCACCAACTTCACGACATCACAGCATGAACTGAAGCAAAGGAAATGCTAGACCGGAGTACTAAAAGATCAAGTACGTATTGTCTTCAAATTTCCAATACATGCATCAACACTGGGGCTGTCGACAATATTGTGACATATATGCCTCCTCCCCCTCATACGCCGGCGGGCACTCGGGAAACTAGCGAGTGCGGCGCCCGGGAGTGACGCTGCATTACCGACACGGACTGTCAACTCGGAACTGACCCTCGCACCGAGACGTAACCTCATTGACATTTTTGTGGACGGAGTCTCAGTTTCTGCCCTTATTGACACTGGCGCCCACATTTCCGTCCTCAGTTCCTCGCTCCGTCAACGCCTCAACAAAGTCCTCACACCCGCTTCCTCATCTACCGTTCGTGTTGCTGATGGCAATACAGCTACTGTGATCGGTATGTGTACTGCGAGAATTACCATTGCCGACCGCCATATCCCTGTCCTATTTACAGTCCTCACCAGTTGCCCTCACGAAGTTATATTAGGACTCGACTTTTTAACTGCACATTCCGCGCTCATTTACTGTTCTTCTGGACTGCTTCATCTGGACCTGCCACTCTGTCCTGAC